>RJWT010018605.1:0-18786 GCA_004365215.1 Cuniculus paca
TCTTAAGAGACTTTTTTTTTTTTTTTTTGCTGCACCAAGGGGTCGAACTCACGACCTCGCGTTTTCCAGGCAGGCGCTTAGGCCACTGAGCTAAATCCCTAGCCCTTACATTCTCATTTTTTTAATTTGATAAAATTATTAACCATCGTGGAGTTAATAGCTCACTGTTAAAGAAAACTACTTGTACAGAACTCAGAGCTTAATATGTGGGAAAATTTATTTGCTAGCGTGAGTTTTAATTTCATTTAATAATCACAGTCCCCTGCACTGATCATAGTTGAGCCTCTGATTATGTAACTCAAATCGAACTTGTTTTATATGAATCGTTTTTTGGAGCATGGTTTAAGAAAAAAATTGAGATAAGGTACTTAGGAGATATTTTATTTTTAATTTTAACATAGAAAAAAATTTTCTCAACTTATGTGGTTAGTTTATAGTAGCAATATGTGAGAAATTGCCCATTGGCTGTTTCAGATTTCAGCTACTACTGGTGCAAAGATGAAGATGTATCAAGCTCAACATAGATTTGTATTGCATTGCCAGACTGGCAATTTGTAATCTTACTATTGGATATACTTTTCAGTGCCTGAGCAGAAAGCACACATCGTGTTCCCTCTCAGTACTCTACATGACAATGGAAGAACTAACAATCAAATGTCACTGTCCCTGATGAGTAGAATTTCAGAGGAAACAATTTAGTTTGATGCTCATAAGAGGGAGAGTATTAATCTAAGGTAATAGTCATGTTTTTAAAAATATATAAGTAGTTATAAGTATTGCTACAAAATATGATTTTTAAAATATATTTGAGTTTTTATACAGTATATTGTAGGTATAAGAGTAACATTAGGATTTTTTTTTTTCTCCCCCCCGGCACTGGGGATTGAACTCACGACCTTGCGCTTGCCAGGCAGGCGCTTAGGCCGCTGAGCTAGATCCTCGAGCCCAACATTAGGATTTTTAAGCAAAAGCAGAACATGGGTGTTGACTTACATGCACTGGTTAGTATTGCAGCAAAAAAGGTCCACACTTCTTTATATGCTTAAAGAATACATGTACATGCAGTGTGGGGGTGGGAGATACAACCCTCCCCCTCATTAGTATTACTAGTACATACAGCTGAATTGAACCTAGACAACTCTTTGGTGGAGTCATGGCAGATATTATGCTAAATAGAAAAACATTTTACATATTCACTTTAACCTTTACTAAGTGCAAAAAGAATGCTGGTTACACTAAATAATAGTTCTCTTTTGAAGTATTTAATAACTACATATGATTTGTCTTCCTGGAACCATCTTTGCTATTTCTTCGACTAGTAGTTATCCAAAGATCCCAGCTTAAATATTGTTTGCATAAAAAAACTCCTGGAGAGCCCAGATGAAATTAAGTCCTCTTAGTATACTCTGTCATATCCCTTCTCATAGTTTGTAATTACCTCACTATTTACACAAGTGCTAGCTTAATGTCTGTGAGTTGCAGGGAGAGCAGATCCCATGTCTGTTTTGGTCACTGCAGTATATAACTCTAGGGTCTTTCATAGCTGTCTGGTTAATATATCATACTAAGTATTCATTGAATGAAGGAGTTGTTAGAGGTTCTCCTCGTTAGAGACTTTGTTAAGATAGAAATTAAAGTAAAGGAAAGAGGGGAAGCACCTGAGGGGAAGAAGGTAGATCAGCTTATAATATGATCAGAAATCCTCATCCATATTCCCTGTCACCTTCTGTGTAATAAATGGGCAAACTGGGCTTAAGAAACTTTGTTATTCTTTCAGTATAATATCAGTTTCAATGGTGACAGATACATAATAGCTCCCCAAAAGAATATTTGAGGTGTTCCAAATAAACATATTAAAATTCTTGGCAAGTAGACAGTATTATCATTGTAAGCCTCTCTTGTGAGTGTTAGAAACAACTTCTCATTGATAGTCAGTTTATAAATTCATTAGATGTACTCTGAGTTTTCTAATTGATACATAAAGACAAAACCTGAACAACACAAAGGTTCATATAGAGTTGTTAGATTTCTTTCAATACTCCGTCTTAGTATTTTGTATCCTGCATTTTATTGCATCTTACAGAGCAAATCAAGGTAACATAAAATCAGGAGAGGGAAAACAGATGGGATGAATGTGCAAAAAGCTAATATGATAGCTTCTTGGTTTCTTACATTTGTGTTCATGCTGAAACTATTAAAAAAAAAATCGGGCTGGGGATATAGCTCAGTGGCATAAGCACCTGTCTGGCAGGCACAAGGTCCTAAGTTTGATTCCTCGGTACCAAAAAAAAAAAATAATAATAATCAGTTTTATACAAAATGATATTCAAAATTATATTTATACATAATGATATTTATACAAAATGATATATAGCTTATTATGAAGTTATCACTAGTTCTGGTAAACTAGTCAGCTGTATTAGACAATTACTGTTATTTGATTAATATTAATTGGCATTAATAGAGATTGGATGGGCAGACATCTATGAAAACAAATTATTACTATTTAATACAGCAATATAATATTTTGAAATATTTTATACAGAATTAATCATAAGTATTTTTACTACTTTATTATGATAGTTCAGATTTTTACAACTACTCAAGTTAGCCAAGTTACAAAGCTCATTCTCTAACAAGACAGCCTGTTCAATTGTTAGGCTGTCCTGTGTGGAAAAAAAATAGTAGAAAGAACAAGGGATTTGGAGTTGGGGGCGCTTTGAATTGGTTCCATCACTTACTAGCTTTGTAGTTGTGGACAATAAAAAACTCTGGTTCCATTTCTGTAAAACATTTGAATCTTTTGGGGGGTAGTGCAAGGATTTAATGACAGATCATATCTCACTTGCAGAGTTTAGCATAAAGTAGAGGCTTGTTAGTTCCTTTAATCGTTTTAAAAATAGCTAAAACTTATTGAACAGTTTGAAGAGTTACTGTGTGCCGGGTACTGTTATAGATAGGGACTTTACATGAAGAAGCTCAGTCCTTACCACATTGGTGATGCATGTAGATAGTGCAATCATCTTCACTTCTACTTTCTGCAGTAATGTTGAATAAAGTCAGTTCTTCTATTATTAATACCTCTTCAAATATTTGAAGACCACTTACTCTTTTTGATTTTATTAAACATATACAATTATTTATCATACAACTTTTTTCATATATATATATATATATATATATATATATATATATATATATCCCCCAGCCCCAATCTAAAAATCCATGACTCCAAAAATGTAAACCATAGAAATAAACTTAATATTGATGTAAGCCAACTAATAATAAATGTACAGGTTAATACTGATGGGTTCTCAGTACCTAGAGGATTTAGGTTTGCATTAATTCTTTTAGTCATGTATTAATAGCTCGTGTTAAACTCTTGGGTTCATAACTCACACTCGTGAGTAGCTTCAAAGTCAGTATTTCTCCATTTGTTTGTTGCACACTGAACTTGAAACTAAATTCAAAGGTTTACATTTATCTTTGTCAAGTTTCACTTTAATTTTAATTTATTTCTTCTGAGTTTCTTCAGCCTGAAGATTTCTATAAGCATGTCATTCGTGTTTTTATTACCTCATATATAATTTTTTAAAAAAAGGCTAAACACAGAATTCCAAGGTCTACCCCTAAAGACTTTCCTCATTTAAATTGAGTTTCCCAGCTGCACCAACTTTCAACTCACTTGAGCACCATATTTACAGATAGATGAAAAACCATCGCCATACTGTTTCTTTCAGAATACATCTTCCCCTACTTCGAAATACTTGTGCATGTACAGACATGCACACATGCACTGTGGCTTTGCTAATTAGTGATTAGGGGCAAGTGCTTTAAGCTCTGAACTTCTGTTTTTCCAACTATAAAATGGGTTGTTAGGATTAAATAAGAAAGTGCTTAGAACACTGGCAGGTCATAAGAGCTCAGTGGATGTAAGCTATTATGTTTTCTTTTATCTAAGAAGTCTAACAGTTACTCTTCTAAGTTGAAAGTGTAGTGGATGGCATTTCTTCTTTGGTTTGAATTCAGGTTGACATTTAATGATCATTATATTCTCTAGTTACTCACAAATCATTTGCTTCATCATCTATTCTTAAATTTATCTTAAGGATTTACTAGTTTAAATAACTAATTTCTGAAATTTGTTCACCCACGTCTCCAGCCCTCAGTACTTGAAGAAGCTACCTAACTCCAAGTCATGATTACTTCCATTCCAAGTTCCTTCTCAACATTTTTGGATTCAGCTTTGTGACAACACTTGCTCACTGCTATAACTGTATGGAAATGAGTGTGTCTGGGCCCACAGACTGGAACTCACATAAAATCATTTCAATTTCTCATACTCATGAAGCCCAGGTTTCAGTTCTCAGTGTTTTTCTGTACTTTATTTAAAAACTGTTAAAGAAGATAAGCAAATAGAAGTTGAACAGTTTTGTCTCTATGTGATCTCTCAACCTTAGCAACATCCTCTCTGAGCAGTGATTCTCAGTTCCTTTTTCTCTTTGAGAAATAATATGTTATTGTGGAGACAGTACTGGGTAACAAAGTATGAAACCTGAGTTCTGATTCCCACTCCACACTTCATAGCCATGTGATAAGTTGTTTTACCACCTGTGCTTTAGTGTATTCATCTGCAAGAATGGTAGTGTTTCCCTGTCAACTCTCAAAGAAGTATCAAGAGATAAAGAATGTGAAACATTTATAAAACTACCAAGTCCTGTACAATGTAAGATAAATAATAGTAATGTACTTGAAAGTAACTCTAAATGCTTTTATCTTTTAACAGTTTTTTCCTGACCTTTTCTCATTTTAATACCACTATATTTTTATTTTTTGCTCTTCTTTCATATTCATCTTAATTTAACCCCTTTAACTTCTTTGCAGAGAGTCACTCAGCAGTTACACAGGATGTTTCACTTTTTCATCCTTGGCATTCTTTATGGGTACATAGATAACATTCAAAAGGATCTGTCTCTTGTGAGTCATTTTTCTTAGCCATGTAGGGTCATACCTTCATACCCTTTTCTTTTTGAACTATGCTTTCACTGTCAATAGTGTCCTCCTTCCTGCTGCTAGAGTTCCCTTATGATGAGGTCACTTTCTTTAAAGTTCCTATCATAAATAGGTCTACTTCCATACTTCTTTGTTGGCCACATAACCAGCGGTCCAGCCCTCATACTTCCTTAGCCTTCTCAAAGAACTTTTCAACAAAGAAAGTCAAGAGTCATATTCGGTAGAATTAGACTTTTAATATACATTTTAAAAAATATTCTTCTTATATTAGGAAATTATTATACATATTTTATATGACCGGTCATACATATTTATATCTGTGATGATGTCACTTACTTTTTTGTTCCTTTTCTGTTTTTGTCATAACTCAGTTGTATAATGTGGAATAAAAATGTTGATACTTCATTAACTTAAATTTTTTTTTCTTTAAGTTTCACAAGTTACTAAGTAATACCAGGGATATTTTTTCAAGCAGGAGGCTTTGTATGAAATTATATCTGTTGTAAAAAAAATGGTTGATTAAAAATGGCTACTCATTAGGATGTATTAGTGAAATATAAACGTATAACCAAAAATTATCATTTAGAAGCTCTAGGGATTCTTGTATTTTTAAATTGTCAAGTGACTATAAAGTACTAAAAATCTTTTTGAAAATTTCTTCTAGGCTGACAGCTTTTCACAAAGCATCAACCTTTCTTGATGGACCCATTCATCAAATGAAATATGCTTGCACTATTTGTAAAAAGCTTTTTATCTCATCATAGAAAAACTTTACCCCCAAAATGGAAATGAGGACATTTGAGAGACTGATTTAATAGTGGATATTAAGGTATTCCATCAAATCATTGAACCAGAGGATAACTATTGAATAGATAGATTAACCCCAAATATTGTTTTTCACCCAAGAAGATTTCATCTTGAGAGAAAAAGAAGTTGGTTTTCTGAAATGAAAAGTGGGAGACAAGAACAGGCTTAAAAAAAACTAGGTGAAGATATTAGTATAGTAAATAAGCAGTGTCAACTATTATTCTCATGAAGATAACTCAATGATGTGAAATCCTTCACAAATCCTTAGTTTTGGTCCTAAAGACAAGACTTTTTTGATGGGACTCATTAAGAGAAGTAAAACCTTTCGTTCATTCAAACCACAGTGACAGAATTTGTTATCATTGGCATGAGTGTCTTAATAGAGGAAATAAAGAAACTTCCATCTAAATCAAAAGTGCAGTCATTTTTATGCTGCTCTCATTTTGAAAACCTGTATATAGCCATTTAAAAAGAATTGTCAACTATTTTTAAAGATTAAAGAAAGGCAGATGTCTGCAAATAATTCCCCTCCATCAGCACAGAAGTCTGTATTACCTGGAACGATTCCTGCTGTGCTTCCAACTTCTCCATGTTCAAGTCCTAAGACAGGATTCTCTGCCCGACTCTCTAATGGCAGCTTCAGCTCACCATCTCTCACCAACTCCAGAGGCTCTGTGCATACAGTTTCATTTCTACTGCAGATTGGCCTCACACGGGAGAATGTTACCATTGAAGCCCAGGAACTGTCCTTATCTGCTGTCAAGGATCTTGTGTGCTCCATTGTTTATCAGAAGGTACTGTGCAAGCTATTTATATCAATAGTTTTTCTAATTAATATTTTCTAATGCTTCTCTATAAATTATACATGTTAAAAATGACTTAATACATGAATCCATCGGTAATTCATGACCTAATTATGAGCATGTTTGGAAGCATTTGAATAGATTGTGGGCTGAAAGTCTGAATGAAATTTCAGAATCTAATTGGAACCTACGGTATATTCTAGACTGAAAACATTACTTATCCAAGAATTAAAATACCACTGTTTGTCTCTTAAAAACAGAAGAATCTGTAAAATCAAGGGACATAACAAATCTTAATTATTTTCCAACAAAAGTCAGTAGGTAGAGGGACATACGAAGACTCTGAGAAGGTGCCTTACCAAAAGTTGGGACAGAGCAGTAACCCAGTTCCACACCTTGTGCTTCTAGGTGCTCTGTGTTTTGTCTTCTTGTTTAGATTTCCTTTCCATTTAGATTCTGATTATTCTTTCAGAGAGACATTCAGAATCTACTTAAAATATGATGTTAATACGGGAGCACACTCTCTCCTAAAAAAATAGGCAAATCAATTTTGAAAGTATGACAGTATTTGAAGATTCAGAGTGGTTTTATTTTGTTTCCTATCTGTCTGTCTACTACCCTACATCATGCCAGTTTTTAAATAATTTAAGCTAAATGTCTTTAATTTTGACTTGGTAGATGAGGTAGTATGTTTTTTGTTTATTGTGAACTATATATGGGTTATGTGAATTGGTTATATTTTATTTTTAATAGACCAGGCATGTTTCAGATTTGCTATAAGCAAATTTGTACATTTTGTGCTTGTAAAAATTGTCTCTTAGATTAATATATTTGAGTTTAGATTCTCAATGTATTTGTTCTGGTTCCTTGTCCTTTATTAATGTTTGTCATTATTTTCTGATTTAAAAGTAATTACCAATACCAAAATGTCATACAGTTTGAAAATGGCATATAGCCAGTTGTGTTTTAGCAGTGACTTATTTATGTTAATGTTACCTAAAATAAAAACAACTACTTTTGTAAGTCTGTGGAACCATCTTTTAGTATCTTTGGTTTTAGTTTCTCTTTCATTACACATTACAGAGATTTTTTACACTTTGCAAATAGTTTGTAACTTTTTTAAAGATAATATTTCAACTTAAATATAATATATGACTTAAATGTTGTGCCTTTTTATTTGAAGTCTTAGAAACTCTTAACCAGTATTTCGGTGAATCTGTTATTTTCAAGCTCTGGAATTTTAAATTTACTTTTTTTTTTTTTTTTTTTTGAGTCAGGGTCTCACTATATGGTACAGGCTGGCCTTGAACTCATTTATGTAGCCCAAGCTGGCCTTGAACTTGTGGTGATCCTCCTGCCTCAGCCTCCCAACTTCTGTAATTACAGGTGTATGCCACCATGCCTGGCTTACTTTTGTTTTTTAATTGATAAGAAAATTGTATTTATTGTGCATAACATGTTTTAAAATGGTACATGTTATATAATGGCTATATTGAGCTAGTTAACTTTGCCTGCTTATTCATTTACTTCATATGTAAATGCATACTGATGTTTTTTTTTCCACAGAACTGTAGAATTAGCTATATTATTTAGTTTATTATTATTATTTAGTTTTTATTATTAGCTATATTATTAAAATCACATTGGCTAAGTGATTTTAATTCTCAGAATCATAGTTTGCAGATCTGTCAAATCATTGAGTTCAAATGATTTCCAGTATATAGTTCTTGATGTGAAAGTCCAAATTATTTAATCTGAGTCTGAGCCCTCGTTTTTCTGCTAGAGAAAAATGAAAAAGGAAGCTCAAGAGGTGAATGATCTTTTCAGGTTCTAACTGGAAAGAAATGTAAAGGGGACAGCTTAGATTCTGGGATTTTACAGAATGCCTTCATGAATCTAACTCATCTGGGAGATGGAAAAACTATGTCAAAAATTCTTTTTACCTTCTCTCTCGTCTTAGCTTGCTCACTAGTTATCCATTTTCCTTACCTATGTATGTACCAATTCCAGATTAACTCCTAGGACTCTGAAATAATTAGTTGAGTGATATTTGGAAATTATTTTGAATCTCTCAAGAAAAATATTGCTTAAAAAAATCATAATTTTGATGCCACATTAAAGGGGAGCCATATCTTTCAATAGAGACGATGATCCCCTATCAATGAATGCTCCAGATTTTTAAAATAATGAAGATAGTTACATTAATAATAACATCTATCATATATTGAGTGGTTATTGTATACTTGATTCTGTTCTCACCACTTTACATGTTTCATTCATTCTTCACAACCTCACTGTTTGAGGTGAGTACAGTCATATATAAAAGGAAACTGAAGCACATAGGATTAAGTAATTTTCTGAAGAATTTAACAGTAAGAATTCAGAGCTCATGGTTTACATTATGTTCCACTAACCATATTGTCTATTATCAAGCATTGCATATTTGTAAAATATGTTCCAGTGAAGCATACAGTATACTCAGTAACCGCAGAATATAGTTCTTATGAAGCTAAATGCCTGTATGTACTGATTCCTGCTATAACAAACTAAATTAAATGGTTCTTCATAAGAATTGACTTTTAAAACTAGCAGGTACACCAGTAACTAACATTTTTATATGTAATTTGATGGTTTGATTTCATGGATGTACCTGCTCTTTTATTTTTGTTCTTCATAAACTTAATTATCAAGAATCTTCAAAACATACAGCAGCACTGGTTAAGTTTTGAGAAGTAAATTAATCATGCAGCGACTCTGCTCTTAAAACCCTTTAATATAGCAAGGGAAACATGTTCACCAGCATAAAACATGAAAATTAGCAAGTGAAATAAAAAGTCTTTCTCAGGTTGATGAATGTAGAAGGCTTCACACAGACAGTAACCTTAAACCTCGTATTTAAGCATGAACAAGATTTCAATAATTTGGGAGGTGAGAAATATATTCCAGGCCAAAGAAGCAGGATAAGCTAAGATTTGGAAGGGGGAAAAGAGAATAGGATAACTGGAACATTTATTGACTATCTACTCTGTGCCAGGAACTTTGTAACATTCAATTTAATTCATACAACAGTCTGTGGTAAATCTCAAACTTCAATCATCTGAGAATTCTATAAACACTTTAAATTAGCAGGTTTGTGTGGGTATGCATTTCTAATACGTTACCTGATGATGTTGATGTTCCTTTCACCATAGACCATACTGAATTGCAAGGGTATAGGTGATCTCTGTTCAGTGAAAGAAGGAAATTGGAACTCCAAAAAAATTTAAATTACATGCTGAAAGTTAGATTTTAAGCACAGGTCAGTCAGCTTTTACACTGTTCTCTCCGTACCATGTTGCCTTCCTCATGGCAATGAAAAATTTTATACTTCTAAGAGTAGAGATTTAATTCAGGTCTTTGTTACAGCAAAGTGAGATGGTCATGTCTCTTTCGGAAAGCTTAAATATGGGAAGCTGAGTGTGAGATGAAGTAGGAGGACCAGATAAGAGGCCATTGTAATGATGACTTGAATTGAGACATTTGGAGAATGAAAGCACATTTGAAGGTTATCAAAAAAATAATTTTGGGAATACTTGACATTCTATTGAATATGAATATAATAAAGGAAGAGCAAAGGGTAAAAGGTGACCAACTTGAGTTGAAGTGTAGCAGTGCTGGTGACCAACACAGAAAATCTAGAACGAAAAGTAAGGTTTTTTCTGGTGGAGATAATAGAATTTATTTTTATCAAACTTTAATAAGATAGAGTTCCTGTGTTTTGAAAATGTTTAGGACAGTTAAAAGAGTGTTCTTTCATTAATATTTTGCACAGGGATACACACTGGGATCCTTTTGCTGTCCTTGACTCTTATAATAAGTCATTATTCTTCAAGAAAGAACCCTCTCCCCACCAAAAGACCAGCGACCATCCCAGCTCTTTTGTTAACAAAAAAATGTTAAAAGATGATGAAAAGTTCTTGCAGTTTAGAAGACTGAGAAATGACCATTAATGATGAAATAAGCCCAAAGGCCTACCTTACTTTTCATTTAGGGGAAGATGAGTACTTGAATAATAAATTTTATTATAATGATATCTAAAATTTTTGAAAAAGTTTTTTAATCTGTTAGTTGTAATACCAGATATAGATTACGTTTGCTCTGCATTTTTGCTTTCCAGTGTTACCAGAATATTAGTGATAATTAACCTCAGACATGAGAGATAAAAATGTGTGACCTCAGATATTAGCAAATGTAGTTTGTAAATTTGTAAGATTTATTACAGTACCATTTCAGTGATCCAAGGTGGAAACTGTGGGATTATTTGAAGTATTTTGTAGCTATCCCTTCCCCACCCCACCCCCCAAGACCTTTTTTGGTGAGTATAAAGATCCCCACTGTATACAGATAATATAACAACAGAATAATGCAGACTCTGTTGTTGTATATTATATGTATACATACACTGAAATATATATATATGCGAGTATTACATATACAAACATAATATTTAAATATTTTTAAAACACTCCAGTGATCTAAAATGAGTGAATTATGAATGGCTATCAGATTTATAAATTATTTATTAGATAAGATTAGATTTTTATGTTGATTTATTTTCTGGTTCTTTATACAGGATTGTGTCATGTATATATATTTTGGTTTTTTCTCCCTTAAGTTCTAGTTTTATAAGTTCTTTATATTTTAAAATTCATATTTGAAATACAGTTTACCTATTATAAGATCATACAATTTAAGTTCATGAGTCTGATGAGTTTTAGCAACTATATACAATGTACATTTGTGTGATCACTGATGATTCAAATTATAAAGCATTTCCTTTACCCTGTAAATCTCTTTTGTACTTTTGCAGTGAATCTCTTCCCTTCATTCCTGGCCCTGAGCAACTACTACTCTTCATTCTTTCTGTATATTCTCACTTCTGGATTTTCACATAAATGAGATCATACAGTATGTGGTCTTTTGTTTTTCCTTTCACCTAGAGCAGTACTTTTTTGGAATTCATTCATGTATTTGTGTTTCAGCAGTTCCTTTTTAATGCTAAACTAGCCCATTTTATGAACTAACCACAATTCGTTTATTTATTGCTTGACCAACATTAGAATTGTTTCTAATTTGGTCTGATATGCATAAAGTTTGTCAACATTCCCTTATAAATCTATTTTAAAGTGTTCGCAGTTCTCTTGGGTACGTAGTATAATGGCTGGGTCATACGATCAATGTATATTCATATGATATTAACAAACTTTTCTGAAATAGGTATACCTTTTCCTTATGAGCTCCACATTCTTGTCAACCCTTGGTTTCGTCAAGTCTTTTTAAATTTACCCAATATGGTTGGAGTGTAGTAATACCTCTTTCTGATTTTGATTTGCATTTACTTAATGGTTAGTAATACATGTTTTTATGGACTTTCCATTCTTGTTTTCTCTGAGGAAGTCTACAGATTGTCTTATTATTGACTGTAAAAGTTGTCCATATCTTTTTTTTTTATGAGTAGAATATATTTATTGAGAGAAAAAAAGCTTCTGTCTGAGAGAGAGACAGAAGGGGTCCTGAGTGGGTTGCCAAAGACTGACATTTCTAGGGACTTTTGTAGAGTAAAAACCACGAGGTGAGATGGGTCCAAGATAGGGAAAACCTGGGAACTCTTAAGGCAAACAGTCATGAGGTGGGACAGAACTATGGTCAACCAATAAGATTAATTGTTCAGGTAAAATTGACCAAATCAGGGACAAACAGGAAAGCAAGTCACATAGCAAGCAAACATTCTTAAGGAGCAGTGACTTCCTGTAGGGGGTTGGGATGGTGGCTTCTGGCTTCCCTAAGGTGATCTATACCTATTTAGAATATCAATCCCTGCTATCTATATTTAGGGTGTGGTTGCATTCCTTTTGCCTTTTGTCTTGAGATCTGGCCCACAGCGGGAGGTATCTGTCTCCTTCGAAGTCACAAGTCATCTGGTCCTCTCTGTGTACTTCGCGGGCCTGGCCCAGTCTGACTGCCTATAATATTTCTAACTCAGCTGCCTATAACATCCCTCCCTCTGAAGAAGGATCCTGAGCTACTGTGAGGGAGATGATCGATCTGGCTTGTCAGGCCGAAAAGGGGTTGTAGTTGCTGATCAGCAGTCAGAGATCCTCTACAGAGGGTCTATCTAAAGGCCCTCGATAGATACCAGACAGTTTCATCTTGGGTGGGCCATACAGCTTTAAGTCTGGTGGAGACAAAGCCAAAGAAACAATTAAGTATGCATGGCCCAAATAATAAAATCAACAGGGTAATTATGAGTATAGTTAACAAAGACTTTTACCAAGAGGAGCTGGAATTAATTCCTATAAGGATAAAGTCCAGGGAATTTTGGAATCTGACATTTCACTGATTTGTGAACAGCTATTGAAATATTAGCAGAAGGATCAGGAATGTACACATGTCTAGTTTTTATAATTGCATAAGTATCTGCTGTGCTGTTAGAATGTCTAATGTCATCCGAGTTTGGAGGATGACCTGTTTTATTAATTTTACCTTCTTATTTAGGAGAGAGAGGCCAGCTGTGGTGTCATGTAAAGCCCACTGAGTATAGCTAGTTAAGGCCTCAATATATGTCATATACCTTTTTTCCTGGACAAGATCTGGTGGATCCCAGTAAAAGATATCTAAAAAAAAAATCTAGTATATTCATTAATGTTTTATCTGTATGATGCCTTGGGCTTTGGCACCTTCTTAGGCAACAATAAACTTTAATCAAAGCATGTATAATCAAAGTATGTATACAAAGGCGTGTATAATCAACATATGAGCATTAGAGCTGACAGGTAAGTTTAGAAACTGTTTCTAAGTTACACAATTGCAACCCATTGGTTCTTAGGTCCTTTTGAAGGAGTCTGACATTTTGTCATAAATCCCTCTAGTTTCAGTTATAATTATCTCTAAATTTGATAACTTATGATGGAATCAGAACCAAATTAATACATTATTTTGACAAATGAAAAACTCTCTTCTTAAGTTTTTATATATGAACAGCAATATGTACTATATTTGTAAAAACCAATCTTAGCATCATTTTGATCAGTTGGCAACATGGAGATATATATATATATTATATATATTGATCGACATTTAGACATGATAAAATCTCTGCAGAATTGGAGTCAGGCTTTTAGGCATAACTAAAAGGAATGGGTGAAGAGAAAGTTATCCCAATTACAGTTTAAGCAACATACATTTTGGTGACTGAGGTACAACGCCTGGAAGGAAGACCAGAGTTGAGAAGGACAAAGAGACATATGCCAATGTCCAGCAATCAGCTGGTTTTTACCCCTTGTCATGATTATTCAGGGCTCCTCCACCTGGAGATGACAGGCAGAGATGACAGTCTGGCCAGAGAGAGGAGACGAGTGCCCTGAGGCCCTTCAGTCCTACTGGACCAGCTGATAGGATGGGTCTGAACTCTGGGGGCTTGGCCTCAGAGGGCAGTCTGACCTCCAGTGGTCACCTTTGCAGTTAGGGCATGGCCTCGGGGGCTTCCTATGACAGTCCCTCTTAAGGTGGCCTGGCTTGTGGCAGCAATAGCAGGTAGGTGTCATCATCAAACTCTTCTTGGAGCCCCAAGAATCAGACTTAAGGTCTGTGTTTTTTAAGCCTGCAAAAAAGCAGCCATTTCTCTGGCTTTCTCCCAGTCCCGATTATAGAATATTAAGGAATCAGTTTTTACTAAAGAATCAAGTGAACTAGCTGGAGCGAAGGCCATCTTTTTTAACTTTTTTCTAATATCTGAGGTTGACTGGGTAATAAACATGTCTTTAAGCAAAATCTGTCCTTCTATTGAATCAGGATCTATGGACATATGTTTAATTAGTGCCTCTAATTAACGATCTAAGAAGTCAAAGGGGTTTTCATCTTTCCCTGGAAAAATAGCTGACAATTTAAAATAACTGGAAGGTTTGGTTTTTGTCCTTCTTAGACCTTGGAGGATACACGCTTGAAAATGTCACCTGTTCCAATCTCCTGTTTTGTTGTCAGGCCACTTGGGGTCTTTGGTGGGGACTGCTTCTGCCCCAGTGGGAACTGGTAGTTCCCCTGGCTGGCTGTCTTCTGGCCTTTTAAAATTAACAATATGATACTCATCTCCAAAGGCAATAGCAGCTTGTAATGCTGCCTGTGTCTCATTAAAAGTCAATGTTTGATTTAAGAGTAATATTACATCTTTCCAATCTAGCTTATAGGTCTGAGTAAATCCTCTAAAGACATCGATGTGCTTATCAGGGTCATTTGAAAATTTGCCTAGTTCTAGCTTAATTTGCTGTAAGTCACTGAGAGAAAGAACCCTATGAATGGAAATAATCTCATAAGAATTATAATTATACCTGGAGCATAAATAAGAATTATCTCTTAATGTAAAGAAAGTTTCAATGTAAAGTAATTTTAACCATTTTTCTTCTTTCTTATAGTACGACTTTAGTTGTAAAAGAATATCATAATTAATACGTCCTTCAGTATTCCATTTTGGCTCTAGGAGGTATGTAGGCCACGTACACGTGCAGAGAAATATCAAACAGCTCTTTTTCAACATGGAAGGTTCAAACATCTTCCAGTGCTTAAGAGTGCATTCCAAAGGAGTAAGGGGCTTTGGCATTGAGTTACCCATATCTCTGTCCAGTGATCTAGGTGGAAGACCTCCAAATGATATACAGGAACAAAACTCCCAGCCTGTTCTGTGTGAGTTCATGTTTTCTAAAAATCAAAGAATGAATTTTAGGAACAACAGAGGTTATGAGTAGAATGTATTTATTGAGAGAAAGGAAGCTTCTGTGTGAGAGAGAGACAGAAGGGGTCCCAAGTGGGTTGCCCCATATCTTTTTTGATTACTGTATATTGACATTATTATTATATATACTTATGTAGCACAAAGCGATGTTGATTTATAATATAATATGGAATCATTATATTGAACTAATGTGTCCAGCCTTTCAGATATGTTTTTGTGATGAGAACTTTTAAACTTCTAGCAATTGTGAAATACACAATACTCAGCTGTTAGCAATATTTATGTATAGTTACATTTTGCAGTAGACCTAAAAAAAAAAATCAGTCCTACTCCTCTTGTCTAATGAAGCTTTGTACCCTTTGACTATCGTCTTCCCCTATTTCCTCTACCCCCTAGCATCTGGTAACCAACCGTCCACCAAATTTACTCTCTGCCTCACTTGCTTTAGATTCTACCTGTAAGTGAAAACATAGTATTTTTCTGTTTGGCTTGTTTTACTTAGGATAATATTTTCCAGTTTTATTCATGTTGTTGCAAATGACAGAATTTGTTCCTTTTGTAAGACTAAATAGTATTCCACGTACATTTGTATATACTGCATTTGCTTTAACCTTTTGTTCATTGAAAGCACTTAGGTTGAATCTGTAACTTGGCTATTGTGAATAGTGCTACAGTGAACATAGCAGTGTAGACATCTTTCAACATACTCCTTCCTACCTACTTTCCTTCCTTCCTTTTTTCTTCCTGTCTTCATTTCCTATTTCTTTTCCTTTTTTTTCTCTTTCATCCCATAGATTGAACCCAGGGCTTTCCCACATGTCAAGCTTGCACTCTACCATTGAACTGCACACTCAGTCACATTGTAAGGAGGAGCACATGTATAACAAAATTTTCTATTTGCTTAATATTTGTCCCTTTTTTTCTTAGGGGCTTTTCGCCCTCCTTTTTTGTCTTTTTTGGAATTAAGTATTTGACATAATTCCTTTTATCTGTACTGCAGTTCTTTATTATATATTCTTTAAAATTTCTTTTAGCAGTTGCTAAAAGACACGGGTCAACGGCCTACATTCATTGGCCAAATGTGGCCCCTGTTCTGGTGAGTAGTTATATGAGACTATAACATGCTCATTTATTATATATTGTCTATGACTACCTTTATTTTACAATAGCAGAATTTTTTAGATGGCCTGCTAAGCCTAAAACATTACTTCTCACATTTTACAGAGAATGCAAAACCCTTCTCTAGTTTGTATACTCTGCATCTTTAACTTATCCTAGACTGTCTTCAAACACTATAACCACATTATGTATAATGCAGTGTATACAGTATAATATAGTCTGTTTTTTCTATTGTTATCAGTGCTGTTACCGTATTTTATTCCTACATACATTCAGTTCTCATTAATCATAGTAGTCATGTTCTGTAGTCACTGCAAACACTGAATGAGCAAATACTGAGCCATTGCTCCTAGTTGAAATACAGAGTTAGATTTCTGCAGGCCTTTGTTTATAGTATTTGTCAGTCCCAGAAACACTTCAAGTATATTTCTGTTTAAAGATAACCTTATTTTATATACACTGATTCATTAACATTATACTCACAACTAATAGCTCTATAATTATCCTTCGATAAAACTTACTTAACTCAGCCAGAGTTTAGAACCTTTAGTCTAGTGGAATTTGACAAGCTTAAGGACCAGATACATAATAATCTGCAGGTTAGTTTTTTTTTTTTGCAGCACCAGGGATTGAACTCATGACCTTGCACTTGCCAGGCAGGTGCTTAGGCCACTGAGCTAGATCCCCGGCCTTGCCAGGTTGGTTTTTCAAATATGTATATAAAATTGTATGGTTTGTTGTATGTGCTTGTCATCTCATTTTCCATGTATTGAAAATGTAAATTTTGATCTTAGAATTCAAGAATTTAGTGAGATCCCTGTCTGATTATAAGTTAATAAGATAGTTTATTTTATTTTATTTTATTTTATTTATTTATTTATTTATTTTTTGGCACCGGGGATTGAACTCACGACCTTGCGCTTGCCGGGCAGGCGCTTAGACCGCTGAGCTAGATCCCCAGCCCTAAGATAGTTGATTTTAGATAGAAAATGTGACTAACTTTCCTTTTTCTAACTGGCAGTTTGTAGAGAGCTAAATAATATGATAAAATTATCCCTTCCTTAGTTGTCATTATCTGCTTATTTTGCTTCAGTTGAACAAATATTTATGGTGTACTTACTTTGTTCAGTTACAGTGCTTGATACTATGAGGTTCCCAAGATGTAAGACACATTTCCAGCCCATAATTATGACTATGCTCCAGAAAAGATGAGTGAATGTCAGATTACTGTAATATAAAGTAGATCATGATATACCCTGAACAAAAGTTATAAAATGATAAAATACTCCAAGAGAATTACTGCTTGTTGAGGAATTATGAAAACATGTTTTTAAACCACACTTCTTGCTTTTGTTATTATCAACTATGGGACATCACCTGAGATACATCTCAGCCATGGATAAAGCAAGATAAGTTTGACATCCTCAATAGTCAGTAAAAAATCAGAAACCTCTCTATGCACTGGCAGACTCTTTTTCCTAGGCAAATGAATAAATTTTTGTGATTTTTGCTTTCTAGGAGTGTTGTAAATTTTATGTGAGCCAGATTTAGTTATTCAAGAACTTTATGGTGATATCTGCCCCTCTTGTTCCCCTGGAAGTAACATTTGTAGTGCAGGTAAAAGAAATAGTGATTGCTTATGTAAGGTATTATTGAAAGATTACTTACAAAATATACCGATGATTCCCAAGGCATATCCCTGATCCAGATTCCCTTCCTCAGCTGCATATGTAACACATGCTGTCTCATTAACTAGGCATTTTGTTCTCATTGTTCCTCTGCTTTGAATACTCTCTCTGTCTTATCTTCTACTTGGACTCGGAACAAGTCTTTTTCTGTATTCATGCTGCCCACCCTATTATATTTTAACATTTATTGTGCAGATTGTAATTGTCTCTTTACGTGATTGCATGTATTGTAAAACTAAGCTTTGTGAAGCCAGATATGGCTAGAGTAAGTTTTCAGTAAATATTTCTTGGTTGTATAAAGAAATCCGTAAGGAACAATATGGTATTGTAGTTAAAAACATGAGTTATTGGTCAAGCTGGGGTTTTGTCTGTACCACTTACTTAGATCATGTAACCTTGCTTTCTTACCTGAAAAATGAGATTAAAACTAGCATTCATCTCTTCCAGGGTTTTTTGTGGGGAGAGAGGAAGACAGAGACAGAAAACCTATAGATATGTAATTAAATATTTGTTTCTAAAATAGCCCAGTACTTAGCACATAGTAATTGCACAATATATGTTAGTTTATCAATAATATTACTTATTAATCTGA
>RJWT010018606.1:0-18786 GCA_004365215.1 Cuniculus paca
CTGAGGGCTGCTGGAATACACATGGAGCAGGGTCTGCCTCTGCCTTCCCACTGAACTGGTTACCTGTGAGCAGTGTCTCCCTTTGTCTGCTGGAATGCACATGGAGCAGGGCCTGCCTCTGCCTTCCCACTGAGCTGGAAACAGGCGAGCAGTGTCTCCCTTTGTCTGCTAGAATGCTTTACTGCATTTTGTATCACTCTTTTTATGTGTAAGAAAAATTTTAGAGCCGGGCGTGGTGGCTCACACCTGTAATCCCAGCACTCGGGAGGCTGAGATAGGCAGATCGTTGTGAGTTCGAGACCAGCCTAGGCTACAAAGTGAGCTCAAGGCCAGCCTGAACGGCATAGTGAGACCCTGTCTCAAAAACAGGGCTGGGAATCTAGCTCAGCGGTCCAAGCGCCTGCCCGGCAAGCACAAGGTCGTGAGTTCAATCCCTGGTGCCGCAAAAAAAAAAAAAAAAATGTTAGAGAGGGTCAAAGCTGACAGTTACACCAAGTTCCTTAATTTTATCATTTGAATACTAGCATCTGACATAACACCTTGCCACCAGAAATTGCTTAAATGTCTGCTGATTTGAATTGCTGTAGGATCAATCCCACAAACCACTACTTACGACAAGAATCTAAAAAGCAAAAAGTTTACTCTCCACAATCAGTCTATCACATAATTGCTTTTTTCTATATTCTCCATAATGTCTGAGTGTTGTCCGGTCAGCAAGGAAAAATAAGCATATAACACTCCATATGCCCACACAGCGCTGAGATAATCAGTACCAGTCTGGACCACTAACAAACCCTATCCTTAACCTGCTACTTCACTTCCACTAGAACATAAACTTAATAAGGAGAGAAACTTACCTTCCTGTATCTTTAACACCTACAACAGAGCCAACACATATTTAAGTATTCAATATCTTTTTAATAAATAATTGAAACCCCTTCCCCCAACGGGCCGCCACTGGAGTGGGAAAGAGCCAGACCCAAGCCTTTCCCCCTGGGTGAGCACCATTTGTGGACTGCAGGGGGAAGAGAACAATGCTCCCTCACTCCCCAGAACCAGTGCTATGCGCAGGCCACTGCCAGAGTGGGGACAGCCAGACCCAAGTCTTTCCCCATGAATCAGCGCCATTCATGGACTGCAAGGGGGAGAAAACAAAGCCCCATCAGGAAGCAAGCACCCCCTGCAAACCAGTGTTATGCGCAGGCCACCCCCAGCAAGAGGACAGCCAGATCCCAGTCCCTTCTGGGTGGCAGGCTGGCAAACAAGAAGTACCAGTCTCCTTCCCACACCCCCACAAGCAACCAGATGACCCAGAGAAACACAGGCTGTGATGACAGGTATGGAAGTGAAACGCAATTGGATGCCTGTGGTGTTCTGGTGTTTCACTGACCTTGCAGGTCTAGAGCCAGTGGTCTGATCATCTGTTCAGAAGATAGCGATACACAGTGTGGCATCTAGGGGGGATTTCTCACTGTGGGTGGTAGCCACTGTTGATTCCCTGTGGTCTCATTTTGAAGTCCTATATTGTTTTCATTGTTTTATTGGGTTGGGTTTTATTCTGTTTTGTTTTGTTTGATTATGTTAAATCCGATGGCATGTGCAGCTACTTCAAAGATAGCAAGATATATTATGGTAGCTATTTTGAATTTACTATTGTCTCATTTTGAAGTCCTTTATTGCCTCCATGTTTTGTTTTTATTGTTTCTATTGTATTCTGTTCTGTTTTATTTTTACCATGTCCGAAGATATCTGCAGCTATTTTGAAGACAATAAAAGGCATTATGGTAACTGTTGTTGATTTTGTAATGTCTTGAAGTCCTGTATCACTTACACTGGTTTGTTTTGATTGGTTTTATTCTGTTTTATTTTCCTTGGTTTCATCCTCTTTAAAATAAAAAATAAATAAATAATTGAAAAAAGGGTCTTACATAAAGTCCTAGATAAAGCTGTATCTAACTACAACTAGTCTACTCTGGCTATTTATGTAAGCTTCACTGGCTGAGGGTGCTATTTGTAGACAAAAATCACAGGTGAGTGAGGAGGTTCTTACAAGCCCCTTTCACAGGCTCTTGAAAGTGTCTTCCAGCTCTATAACATAGGAGGGAAAAGTAGCCAACTGGCCCTTAGCTAAACTTCATTTTTCTTCTTTTTCATAATGACTGCTAAGCCAATTTAAAAACCCTAAAAGCATGCAACAAAAACTTAGGAACTAACAATCAGTGGTTGAGAATGCCCTAAATATCTCCTCAAAGTACATTTCCCAATAGTACTTTAAATGAACAATTAAAACATGTGCTAGTAACATTACTCACGCATCCTAAATTTCTCTTATCAAGAGCATTTATCTAGAGTTACAGATTCTTATCCAAGTGTCCAATCTTACCATGGTTTCAAGAACACTTTCCTTTTAGAACTAGACTTTAATCTCCAACCAGACTTTTATCTCCACAGCCTCACTAATGTTACTCTTACCAAGGTTACCACATTGCTAATCAGATGGTTAACCCTCAGTGCAACTGACACCACTGGCAACTCCCTACTCAACTGGCTTCGTCTGGTTTTCAGCTACCAAGTGTCCTCGATGTCCCTCCTCACCTCCCTGGCCTCCACAATCAGAAGTAACTAAGTTCTGCAACCACTTCTTGCTTCCATCTCTACTCCCTATTGTCAATAATACTCAGAGGTCTCTCTCCAGCAGATTCCTCGCTCTTCAATTTCAGGCTCATAAAACCAAGTATGGGCCCAACAGCTCCTTCCAATAGGTATCTAATTGAATTCCACAACTGAGCTCCCGTTCTCCCCCCCCCACCACTTAATTCTCTTCGTCTCTCCCATCACAATAAATGGAAACTACATCCTTTCAAGAAGTCAGTGCAAAACCCTGGGAGTTACTTTACACTCTTTGCTTTCTTTCACAGAACATACCCAGCCTACCAAAACTTGTTGACTTTACTGGAAAAATATATACAGAATTGGAGTATGTGTCACCATTATCCCTGCTATCCTCCAGCATACACCCTTGTCTTCTCTCACATTCAATCACAGCTACAACCTGTGTGTGATCTGCCTGCTTTGCCCTGCCCAACCAACCACCACTCTGTCAACACAGTGGTCTGAGGAGCAATCACATCACCTACTGTCCAAGCCCTCTGACACTTCCTCTTTCCCTCAGCATCAGACTGAAGGTCCTAGGAAAGACAGGCAGCCTGAGTATCACCAGGGAGCTTCTGGGAAACAGACCTCAAATCAGAATCTCTCAGGTAGCCCATGTGAGAAGGCCCATGAGCTTCTGGGAAACAGACTTGCAAGTCAGAATCTCTTAAGGCAGCCCATGTGAGAAGGCCCAGAAGGTGCCACAGGAAGGTGCCCACCCTGTCACCCTCAGGCACACATCTGTCCCAGGCCTAGGCACATGCCAGGAGTGCTCCCCACCACATTCAAGTCTTTACTCAAGTGACACCCTCTCTATGAGGTTATTTGTGATTACTCAGTCCCCTCAATTTAAACTACTTCTACTCTCCTTTTTCCACTTTAAAGGCTAAAAGATCACTGAGCATGTGCCTATCACCCAGCTATCAGAGAGGCTTAGGCAGGAGGAGAACAAATTCAAGGGCAGTATGGGTGACTTAGTAAGACAGCAGCTCCAAAACAAAACAAAAAAAGTTAAAAGACTGTGTTTGTGGGGTTTTTCTTCTTTACTGTTTTTTGGAGACAGGATCTCACTATGCAGGTCAGGCTGACTTTAAACTCACTCTGTAGCCCAGGCTGGCCTCAAACTCACGGCAATCCTCTTGCCTCAGGCCTCTCAAGTACTGGAATTACAGATGTGCACCACTATGCCTTGTAAAGACTGCATCTTTATATTGTTTATCTCTTCATATAATACATAAGCACTATGAGGGCAAAAATTCTGTCAGTTTTCTTCCCCCGACTATACCCAGAACAGAGTAACCACTTAATACTTTCAAAAGTATAAAACAATAAACAAAATGAGTTTTCTCTTCAATATAACACCGCTAAACTTTTTAAATGGTTCCTTACTATAGAAGTTGACTTTTTCCCAGTATCATATACAACAAATCTGTGTTTTAAAATACAACATACTGAGCATGCACTGTATAAACTACTGTGCATCCCTGATTAAGAATGGAGAGTCATACCAGTGCGTGATGCACACCTGTAATTCCAGCACTTACGAGGCTGAGATTACAGGAGGATCACTGAGAACTCAAGGCCAGTCTGGACTGCATATTGAGTTCAAGGTCAGCCTGAACTACATAGCAAGACCCTAACAACCCCTGCTCCAAAAAAAATGGAGAATTACAAATCTGATTAATGTTCATGGCAGGTGTAAGCCATCAAAAGGTCACAGAAAGAAAAACTGAGACTTTGCGTGAAAAGAACGGGCATGCCACAAACCTATGATATAGTAATAACACTTTACATTGATACTGCATACAAAATTTTCTCATTTTTGATTCTCAACAATGCCTTAAAGTGTGAAAAGCAAATAACAATTTGTCCATTTTAGAAGTGGGAAAACAAACATAAACTATAATTCTCAAGGTATGGCCATAATGTCAAAACTGAGACTGAAGTCTCTCAATTTTTAGTTCAAAATCTATACTGTCATAACCTCCTCATGCAAATGATATTGTACCAAGCTATAAAACTGTGTAAACATACATTATGTGGCAAATACTAACTTTCCCCAAACCATCTAGGTTTACACAAAATGGGAACAAAGTTCACTGATGTCACATTCAACTTGAAGAATAAAAACTCAAACTATTTCCTGTTACTTGTAAGTCTAACACCAGTGGTGGCAAACCTATAGCACCCATACTACAGTGGACTGTCTGTTTTATTGAAAGTTCTAAAAGATTTTCCATCACTGGTCCAACCAAATTCTCAACAACATTCAGGAAGAATGTGAAGAAATGGTCTGTGAGACACAACAAGAAGTCCTTGTTTAGCCAGTATAATTGCTAGGAGAGAAAATGAGAGAAATGAAAATGGAACAACTCAATGAAAAAGAACTAAGTTCTAGACAGAACAGTGTCATGGCTGTATCATTATTTTGTACTGATCTGAGTGCCTAGTGATGTGATTTTTCAAAAGAAAAAAAGACCTACCTCCTTAAAATCTCAGGAACAGTCTTCCTTTCTTTGCATAGATGAGAAGAACGAACAGTTGTAATCCTAAATGTTTCCCGGAAAGTTCTTTTTTAAAAAAGACATAGAAATAGAAGATCCTTACGAAAAAAGATCCAATCTGGAAGGATGGACACTGCGTCTTCCAAATCCTATGACCAGCTGTTCACCAAGAATCAGCATCTGCAGAAATGGATGACTGTGGGTACCTCTTCTTCAGACAGTAACACCAGCTGGGATAGAGGAACAAGAGGAAAAAGAAATGTTACTGAGTGTTGAATACAGATATCTTGGCTGATAGACATAACCAGTTGTCAGGCTCCAAACTTTTTCGAGTTAACATTACTGCACATCAAAAGATCACACCGAGGTAATGTGTGTGGCCAACCCTAGCTGGCACTGGGGTTTTAAATAAGAGCAACAGCCAAAGATACACTTCAGTGGACAATCCAGCCTGATTACTAATAGGTAAGTCAAATAGTAATGATGCATAAAAATATACATCAAGTTTTTTTAACAGCAAATAATAAACAAACATATCTGTTACAGTTTGTATATAGATGACCCCCCTCAAGCCTCATGTAGTCATGGAAGTGGCTGAATCTAATGTTTAAGATTGACTCGTTGTGTAGTGCTGAGATTGGCGGTGTGAGTGCTGCACCCGCCCAGGGGTGGAGCTGATGTACAATGTAAGGTCAGAACCCGCGCGTTTTTCCCTCTTTGGCATGGTTTGCTCTTGCCACTTGCAGCCGCCATGAATGGCTGCCTCCTTTTGCTCTGGCTGCTGCCTTAAAGTGTTGCCCCAGTGCCATGCCACTCTGCTTTGGAGCCAGCTGATAATGGACTGAAACCACCAAGAACTGGAAGCTAAATAAATCTTTTCTTCTCTAATTTTGGTGTCAGGTGTTTGTCTCAGCAACAAGAAAAAAGTGACCAATACAATATCACACAAACATACATTAAATAATATAGTCTATATCAGTGGTGGCAAACCTATGGCAGGCATGCAGAGCCTTCTGTATCAACACACGAGCCAATTCCCCCCAGCAGCCTAGCATCAGGTAACAACTGTTTTTTCAGTCTAAACAGATCAAGCATTCTGCCACCCTATAAAACAAGTACTGTATAACTACTAATGCAAACTGTGATAGCAGAAAACGTAGAATGATCATGCAAAACTGCACATGAAAGTCCATCAGAGAAACTAAAAGTTAATGTGGAAACTGAGGGACGTTTAAGTTAATTAGACATAAGGTAGTTTCGTGTACCCTTGTTAGCAAGTCATAGAACTGGAAACTTGTATTTCAGCAACAAATGCAGACAGTACTTGAACCTGTCATATCATGTATTTCTATCAAACTACAAATTACAGAATATATGGTATACTGAAATAAAATGTATGGGATTAACAGCAGAAGAATAGATTAGTGAATGTAAAGACAGAGCAAACAGAGACTAGCCAAAAAATAGCCAGGCACAGTGGCACATGTCTATTATCCCAGCACTCTGGGAGGCGGAGGCAGGAAGATGACAAGTTAGCAAAATCCAGACTTAAAATTAAAAATAGCTCAGTATAAAGGCCTTGGGTTCAATCTCCAGTATAGAAGAAAGAGAGAATGGGATGGGCAAAGTCAGATAGACTGACTCAGCAGAGTGAGACTGGAAAAAGAGCAGAGCGGTGAGCTGAGCTATGACACAATCTCAAGGAGCCTAATACCATATGTGTAACTGGAATGTGCACTATATGGAGAAATAATAACCAAAAATTTTCCAAATCTGATGAAAAATATAAGCTCACAGCTTCAAAAACCTCAACAAATACTACATACGGGGATGGGGGGAGGATCATGAAAAAAGCTGAGGCACATTAAAATGAATCACTTAAAACCCATATAAGGGACCGGGAATTTAGCTCAGTGGCCTAAGCACCTGTCTGGCAAACACAAGGTCATGAGTTTGATCCCCAGTACCAAAAAAAAAAAAAAAAAACACCAACCAAACAAACAAACACACACCCACATAAGTAAAAAGCACTGGGGAAAATAGGAAATACAGTGGTATCTTGGTTCATGAACTGTATTTGTTTCACAGTTCTGGATAAGATGGCTGCAGTCATGTTTGTCACCTGATGCAGTCTGTGAGCAAACACAAAATTTTGCGAAACGCTTCTGTCTGTAAACCAAACTGTTCACAAACAAAGTGTTTGTTAACCAAGGTACCACTGTATTTTAAAAATCATATATTTGGTTTTGAGTATCACAATAATACCCAGAGAACTCTTAAAATTCCACAACAGTGACAAAATAACAAACAAGCAACTGGATTCAAAGTCGACAAAAGACCTAAACAGCTGTGTCTACACAGAAGACACAGGAGCAGCCCAGAAGCCCAGGAGGAGATGCTCAGAATCACTGCCACTTGTAAACACAGATCATAAGCACAGGGCAGATCAAAACCGACTCCCATCAATTAGGAAGGATTCTACTGAAAAAAAAAGTTTTAAAAAGGAAAAGAAGTATTGGTAAGGGTGGGGAGAAAGCGGAACCCTTGTCAGCAGTATTATTCACACAAGCTAAAGCTGGAAGCAACCCAAGTGTCCATCAACAGATGAACAGACATATTGCTCAGCTCTCCTGTTGCTGGGACAAAACACCAGACAACTGCAATTTGAGGCAGAGAGGTTTATTTTAGCTCACAGTTTCAGAATTTTCAGTTCATAGTCAGCAGGCTCCAAAGCAGAAACATCATGGTGAAAGGACAGTGCAAAGGAAAGCTGCTCAACTAATGGAATCCAGGAAGGAACGAGCAGGAGAGAATCCAGATAGTCCCTATGGCCACACCACCCCCCATGACCCACTCAGACACTTGCAGAAATATGCCTTATCTCCTCAGAAACTCTGAAGCTAATCCAGTTGACAATAAACATAGCACCACAGTGGATAAACAAAACATGGTATGGACAAATGGGAATATTATTCAGTCTTAAAGGAAAAAGGTCCCCCATATGCCACAACATGGATGAACCCAAGGACATTGTGCTGTGTATAAGAACAAAAATCACAAGAAGACAAATCTGTGTAATTCACTTATATGAGGTAGCCAGAGTGATCAAATTCATAGAAAGTACAATGGCAAGTGCCAGGAGTTGTGGGAGGGGAACTAAAGTTAGATTTTAAGGAGTATCAAGCTTCAGTTTTGCAGAGTTCTGAAAGTGAGTGGTAATGATGGTTACACATTTTAAAAATGTAGTTAATGCCATTAAACTATATATGTAAAAGAGTTAAGGTGGCATATTTTATATCGTGTATTTTACCACAATAAAATAAAAAATTTTGAGAGCTGGGCACAATGGCACATGCCTGTAATCTCAACTAGTTGGAGGCCTAAGTGAGAAGATTGTGGAGGCCTAGGTGAGACCAACCCAGGCAAATTACCAAGCTCACGCCTCAAAAGAGAAAAGAATCACTATTATGCATTGAGGAATAAGGTTAAATCCAACAACAGCAGACTTCTTAGAAGCAGTGAAAGCTAGAAGAAAATGAAGCAATATCTTTAAAGTACTAAGAGACTAAAACTGTCAGTTTAGAATTCTATACCCAGTAAAAACAACTTCTACAAATGAAAGCAAATTAAAGAACTTTTAAGAAATAGGGTTTTTTAGCTCTAAAAAGAGTTCATCACCAACAAACCTTTACTACAAGATGCACTGAAAGAAATCCTTCCTGCAGAAGGAAAATAATACCACATAGAAACCTGCAGCTACCCAAAAGAATGGAGTCCTAGAAAAGTAACTACACAGGTAAATAAAATATACATGAATTACAGAGACTTTAATTAGAGAAAGCATATTCATTTACATTATTAAAGAAAATACCAAGAATTTTCAAGCATTCGTATCTTCCAACATTCCTTTTGTTATTTATTATTTTTATAAAAAGAAATTCTAAGGTAAAAATCATTTGAAACAGAGTGTGTCTTTCCCAGTCACAGAATTTAACATCTTTCTGATCCCAGCCTGTGTTCTATTACACAGTGGTTTCCAAACCCTTTCAGAGGAGGTGTCTACAGAGGAAGTTACTTAGATAAAAGTATGATGGTGGTCGACATATAATTTATCTGCCTTTCAATGTCTCCAGGGAACCCTGAAGTCACTTAGAAATAATCTACAAAGACAGCAAAGAATGTTCCTAGGTTTTAAGAAATCTCAAAAGCAAACCTAGGCTTCAATGAATTGCTGAGGGTGTCCCAAACTGGCCAAAGGAAAAAAAAAAAAAAAACACTTTTGCCAAGTCTCTGTAAGGAAAATTAATTTGTCAAGCAAAGATGTCAAAGCAATGGCTGCAAAACAAAGCTTCAGGGTTAGATGTTGAAACAGGAAATGGAAAGCAGTATCTGACACTCCTCTATTATAGTTCAAGCCTCACTGGAACATGGTTATTAAGAATAAAACCTCTGTAATACAATATCACTGATGGCAAAGAGATCACAGAATGGGAACCCTGCCAACTGTCCCTCCGAAGACATTGCACTTAATGCAATCCACACATTTAGGTTCTTTTTATGTCACAGCAGAACTTACAACTCAACTGCACACTAGAGATCTCTTGCCACTCTGAGACCAACAATTGTCTATAACTCCAGAGGAAGACTACTGATTATTGGTGCCAAAAGTCTTTACTCTGTAAAATGGAGTTGAGAAACAGGAAAATTACAAGATTTAGTATTCACCAATGAAAACCATGACAGGAAAAAGCATTCTTTCAACACTTTATTCCAGGTGAAACCACTAGGTAACTTTCCACTTGATGACAATAAATTTATTCAAATAAATACACTACTTATACTCCCTAGTAATGGAAAACATATGTTCAAAAGAACTTATACAAATGTTCAAAGCAACATTTTTTTTGAGAGGGAGTCTAAGTTACCCAGGCTAGCCTCAAACTCCAGAGCTTAAGTGATCCTCCTGCCTCAGTCTACCAAGTAGCTGAAATTGCAAGTACATGCCGCCACACCTGGCAAATCAGTATTATTCTTAGCAGACAAAAAGTGGAAACAACTCATAGTCTATCAAGTGATGAATGGAGAAACAAAATATGCTATGTCTATATGGTGAAATATCACTCAGTCCTAAAAAAGGGATGAAATATCAAAACATGGGCTGGGGATGTAGCTCAGTGGCATAAGTGCCTGCCTGGCAAGTACAAGGTCCTGAGTTTGATTTCTGCTATCAAAAAAGAAAAAAAGAAAAAGAAAAAGAAATATCGAATGTGCTAGAATACAGATGGTTGATGACATTCAGTGGATGAAGGTGGAACAAAGGCTATTGATTATGATTCCATCTATGCAGATAAACCCATAGGAACAAAAATCAGATTGGTAGTTGCCAGGGGATGGAGGAAGGGACTGTTTAATGGGTATGAGACTTGTTTTGGAGGTGACAAAGTATTGTGGAGTTCAACAGTGGTACTGATTGTGCAGTACTGTAAATGTCAGCCGGCAGCAGCGGCACACACCTGTAATCACAGCACTCTAGGAGGCTGGGGCCAGAGGATCCAAAGTATAAGCTTGAGTATCTTACTGAGACCGTGTCTCAAAATAAACATTAAAATATTTTTTTTAAATTAAAAAGGGCTGGAAATGCAGTTCAGTGTAAAGGCCCTGGGTTTAATCCCAGCACAACAGAAAGAAAAAAGAAAAAAAAGAGGGAGAGAGACAGGGAGAAAGAAACCTTGTGAATGTACTAAAAGCTACTGAACAGTAAATTTTAAAGTTAACTATACACATCAGATAAATTTTGTTACATGAATTTTAATTCATAAAAATGTATTTCTAAATGCTAGTTATCTAGTACCTGTATCTCCCACTACTTCAAAAAATGCTTTGCTCACAAAAAATCATTTAAATCATTAAAATGGAGTATACTGAGATTCTAGAGGAGATAAAACTATAGAGACATGAA
Source organism: Cuniculus paca (assembly GCA_004365215.1). Classification (NCBI taxonomy): domain Eukaryota; kingdom Metazoa; phylum Chordata; class Mammalia; order Rodentia; family Cuniculidae; genus Cuniculus; species Cuniculus paca. Next base: position 11,116 of record RJWT010018606.1, read on the forward strand.
ACAGTGATTCCAAAGTCTAGTGTGGGGACATAAACAGGAGACTTTTTTTTTTTTTTGGCAGAACTGGGGATTAAACCCAGAGCCTTTGTACAGGCTACATCCCTAGCCCCCCCCCCACCTCCCTTTTTCTTTAATTTTGAGACAGGATCCTGCTAAGTTGCCCAGTCTGGGCTCAAACTTGCTATCTTCCTGCCTCAGCCTCCCAGAGTACTGGGGGGGATTAGGGGAGTGTGCCACCAGGCCCAGCAGACACACAAATTTTAAGAGCTGAGAAACTATTCTGGAAGATATTGTAATGAAGATATTAAAAGTCTACCAAAAATACTGAACTTTAAAACACAAAGAAAAAAGGACTGGGCATTTAGCTCAGTGGCCTACGCACCTGCCTGGCAAGCACAAGGTCATGAGTTCAATTCCCTCACCAAAATAAATAAATAAATAATTAAAACACAAAGAAAAAAAGTAAAAAATAAATAAGTAAATAAAGCACAAAGAATAAACGTAAGTAAATACAAATTCTTACACAATCAGGAAGTACAGGAGTCTCAGCATAGAATGTAGAATGAAACAAAAGCACCTAAATCATCACAACTACATGGAAACCCCTCAAGAAGGAGGTGGGAATAAGCACTGACTTAAGAAATGCTGGAAAGGAGCAGAGGCTTTAAGAGTAAAGGCAGAAGGAAGTACCATAAATTTTTTCTCTAGCTGAAGTACCCCCAAGAGCACCGATGACAACACCAAAGCCACTATCATTAACTCTGGAACTGAAGAGTGAGAGGTAAATGAGTGGTGGTTGGTGGCAGCCAGGTTTCTCACTATAAAATAGGAAGTTACAAATAGCAAAGTGGGGGTTAGAATGATCTGTGTATAACAGAGCTGAAGATGTAATGAACTCAGGCCTCACACAGGCACAAATACACATACAAGTACTTATGGGTATGTGAAGGTGTGTGGGTTGACATGAGCATATGTACATTCTTGCTCTGTTACCTGATAGCCTAGAAGCAACAACACTTCAGTGCCATCAAACACACCCAACTCCCAAATCTTGGTTTTACATACCATTCTCTAGCAAAAGGAACCAGGTTTTCCTGGAGAATGAGCAGAATACACAAAAGATGAGCCCTGAAGCACCTTTGACTGACTGCCAGGAAGAATCAAAAATATGAACCAATGAAGAGTACAAGAGCTGATAAAAAAAATATAGTGTTTAAAGTTTTTAAAATGTATTACAGTAAAAGATATTTTGCCTTAAAAGCAGATTAATCCCCCTTGAAATCCTTCCCCTCACTTCAAACACACTTAGTCATTATTCTTTCCACTTTCTACGGCATTTCTGGAAGCCCTCTTTTTGAGTGTTTTAATGAGGTGTGATCGAAAGGACAGAGCACGGCTGCAGAGTACCATCCAACAGAAAAGCAAGCTTCTAAACACATGACTGTGTGCTGTCATCCACCTTATTCACCTAATCAGGCACTTTACGATTTCTGGCTCTTCTCCAAAGTCAAAATCTCCAAGAAAGGGAAATGTTTTCAAATGACTCAGGACATGAGGTAGCTCCAACAACACAACTATAGACACTAAGGAAGAGGGCTTTCAGACCTGCTTCAGAAAGTGGCAAGAGTGACAGGTTTAAGTGTGTGAAGCAAGGGGAATATTTTGAAGGGGGAAGATTGAATGGCAATGTGTCTTTCACTGTAATAATTTTTTAAAATTCACCATATTTTTGATCCTATCTCATCCATCAAAAAGAAAGAATACAGAGGTCAACTGAAAGAGTTCCCAGTGGCCAAATCTAGAATCCAGCCAACAAAACTGACATAGATTCCACCCTTAAGTAGGCTGAACAGAACTTGTCACTCCTGCGTAAGCTGTAGATAGCGACTGTCTTCCAAAGGGAACGAATGCAAAGTGAAAAGAAAAAGAATGACTTTACAGAGGAGAAATTACACACACAACCTCAAGGTAGGTGACTCATGTTAACATCATACTGACAAGTTACGTTATGTACTGATATGTACCACTGTGATCTGATAAAGCATGGCACTTTATCTCTGTGGTCTTCTTTCCAAAAACACATCAGTCTTTGGTTAATTTTACATGCCTATGTCTGATGGTCTGGACAGCTATTTTGAAGATAACAAGAGGCATTACGGTAGGCATTGTTAATTCCCTATTATCTTGTTTTGAAGTCCTGTATCTCTTTCATTGTTTGCTTTTGATTGCCTTTATTCTGTTTCATTTGGTTTGGTTTTATTCTCTTTAAAATAAAATTTAATCAGGGAGAGTAAAGATGGAAGAAACCTCCCCACCCCAGCAACCAGCTGCCTTAAAGGATCTGTATTGTTGGATTGACTGTGCAAGTCTAAAGCCCAGCAGCTATTTAGAGGACAACAATATGCAATATAGTAACTATTGTAAATTTCCCACTGTCATATCACTGTTTCCATTTGTTTTATTCCCTTTAAAATTAAATTTTAAAAAATGTAAGAATATAGTCCAGGAAGAAAAAAACTGGAAAAAAAGAGTGTTAGGATTTTTTTGAAGCAGTAAACAAAGGAAAAAGGAAAAAGGAAAAAGGCCTTTATTGTGGGTATGGGAGGGCTGCAAAAGAGTGCAAGATCCCTCCGAAGCAGACAAGCTGTGGGGCTTTCATTAGGTTTGACAGGGGGTGGAGTTTGAAGGGGCAGGCAGAATGACGCTTTGACAGCTGATGTGGGGGGGGGGGGACAGCAAAAAGTTCAACTCGGGCTTGGAAAAAGAACATGCAAATCAGTATTGGAGAGACATGCTGTCATTTTTGGGTCCAGCGCCATGTTGGGCAGGTGCCACAGTGGGCCTGACAGAGTTCCATATGGGCAGAACCTATCAAAAAGCACATCAGTCTATGAAAATATATCAGACAAATCCCAGCTAAAGCACATACTACAAAACACTTGACCAGTGATCTTCAGAAGTACCAAGAAAACACTGAGAGATCATCACGATCAAGAGGAGCTCAGTCACTAAACATAACATGGGATCCTGGATGGGATCCTGCAACAACAGAAAGGGATATGGGGGGGAGGGTGGAAATCTGAATAAAGCATGGACTTAGTAATAACATATCAATGCTGGTTCATTAATTGTGACAAATGGGCCACTCTAATGTAAGATATTAATAAAGGGGCAAACTGGGTGTGAGGTAGACAGGAATTCTCAGTATTATCTTCATAATATTTCTGTAACTTTAACGAATAAGAGTTTACTTTAATAAATGTAACATTTATGATGGACTACACATTTGTGTATTTTAAGTGCTAGGTCTCAAGGCCAGGTGTAGTGGCATACACTTGTACTTCTAGCACTCAGGAGACTGAGGCGAGACGATTACTTCGAGTTGGAGGCCAGCCTGGGCTACAAAGTGAGCTCAAGGCCAGCCTGAACTGCACAGTGAAACCCTGTCTCAAAAAGACAATAAATAAAAAATAAAGTGCTGGCTGTCAAACTGAGGGACTGGTGCATACTAGGCAAGCACTGTACCACTGAGCTACATCCTCAATCTTTGCAACTTTATTTAATGCATCTAGAGTACAAAAAATGCCTAAAATATTCTGGCCACCGTAACACACACCTATAATCACAGCACTCTGGGAGACTGAGGCAGGAGAACTACAAGCCCAAGCCCAGCCCAAGCAACTTAGACCTCGTCTTAAAATGTAAGTAAGTAAGTGCTAGGGGTGTAAATAAATAAGTAAGTGCTGTTGATGTAGCTTAGTGCAAAGACCCTAGGTTCAATCTCCAACGCCCCGCTCTGGCAAAAAAAAAAAAATCTAAAATATGATCTTTGTCCTTAAGAAACTTGTTGGTTCACTGTGAAGTAAGCAAATGCTCATGAAACAAATATAAAATACAAAAATAAGAAAAAAAAATGAATATGAATAAAAGTATACTAGAAATATGGAGGTTTAGAATTGCGTGGGAAGGCTTCAGGAAGGAGATAAAATTTGAGTTTGTACCTTAAAAGGCACTTCAGTGCACCAAAGTAAAAACAAGAAGCAAGATAAACAGGCACACTTAGAAGAACAACCAGACTAATGAATTACAAAAGCTAAAAGAAATTTAAAACGTTAGCCCTGAGAAGTGAAAATTGAAGTGGAAGTCACAATAGCAAGGCTCAAATACTTTTAACAGTCATGTGACAGAAACAATAGTTACATCATATACCCATTTAACTTACAAGCTGATCTCTGTAAAATGCGACCAGTGTTGAAGGACAAAGAAAGTGACAGCTGCAAAGTAGAGCCACAACAGGAAATGCCAATATGGAAAGACAGGAAGCAGGTGGGCAAGTTCTTCTCCATAACTTTCCAAAGACAAGAGTGTTTGTGAGCTCAGTGAAGCAAAAACCTACATTCAAACCCTGCAAACATTTACTGACCACTTTCTTTGCCACATCTTTTCGTCTATATTATCTTGTTTAATATTCACAACTCATCTACACACCTTTATTAATGTAACAGAGGCTTAATGTGAGAATAGAATTCAATAAACTGCACAAAAGCAGAAACATGTCAGAATTCTCCATCATCCCCAACTCTCTGATAGGGATCAGGTAACTTTTAAAAAGCAAAATAACTTGAAGCCTTAGACAGCTACATAATAATTTATTCCTCGGGTTTCAGGCTCTTTCCTTTAGTAAAGTTCACTGTCTCTCAACTTTTAATGTGCATAAAGACTGTGTATGATTACACGCATAAAAACATTCAAGGTATATTTTTTGAGCAACTTATGGGATTTCCAAATACAGTTCTCCTCCTCTGTGGTATCTGCCTGGTGCACAAGTTTGAGGACCTAACTTGGGGATAAGTCCCACTCTGGGCTTGAAACGCCAAATCCTGTATGGAAAACACTGCCACATTTAGATCTGAAGCTGCACAGGATCCCTCGAGGTAAGGAACTTTTGGTCACTAAAGGTGTTCACACAGAGCGCAAAAAGCACCAAGGTCATTTTAGAGAAGAACTGGGTGAGGAGCTCCTTCAACTCAGAGTCCACAGTGGGGAAGATTTTTAAAACCTGACAGAGAAAGGCAACCAGTTGAAAGCAACAAAATGAAAAACGAACACAGGCAATACTGTAATCACTAGCTCTGTGGGTAGTGCCCTGCCTGGGACACGGGAGCAGCTCAGATCCACCTCAGACCTTGCACTAGTTACTGTGTCTGCCAGGGAAGCTCTTCCAACCTTCTGGCCATGGCTCAAGCTGCTTCTCTCAAGTGAGGCCTCCTCAGCCACTAACTCTCCACCTACCCTAGTCACTCACTTGTCACATCAGCTTGTTTTATTTTCTTCATAGTTCCTATTAGGGGTCACAAACCACTTCCACAAAGGCCAGACTACTGGGCATGGTGACACACATGCACATAACCTCAGCACTCCAGAGGCTGCGGGAAGACCGCTGCCAAGTTGGAGGCTGGCCTGGGCTATAGAGTGAGTTCAAGGCCAGCCTAGGCTACAGAGTGAGACCCTGTCTCAAAAAAAAGAAAGAAAAAGGTCAGATTACTGCATACAAGCCAAATCCAGTCTGCTCCATGTTTCTGAGTAGCCTCTGAGCTAAGAATGGCTTTACATATTTAAATGGTTAGGGAAAATTTTTTAAATGAATATTTCATGATATGAAAAATAGATAAAATTCATTTCACTGCCAAAGTTTATTTGAAAAATAGATATGCTAGTTTATGAAACTAGCCCTGAAAGGATCTTGTCTATCTGGCTGTTTGTTGTGCCTCCCTCCTTCCTATACACTAAATAAAGCTTAAAGAGGGCAGAGGTCTTGCCTGTTTTGTTCCCAAACTATAGGCCAGTACTTAAAAGTTCTAGAATAAAGTGAGGGCTCAATAAATATTTAATGAGTAAATTAATAAGTAGCCCATAAATGTCACTCTAAGGAGTTTAAACTTAAGCCCTCAGCCATTATAGGTTTTACGATACACATAAAAACCTTGCAGAAAAGGGCAAAACATTCTAGTAGCAAGGACCACACAGCTTAACGTAACAATGGTCACCAACTGCCCAGGACACTGCGATTCTTCATCAAACTGCAGATTGCAAGGTTTTGTGGTCATAAAAGATTCTCTCAACCACTGCAAGGTGTCACAGCAGGGTCAGTTGATGGTGTTCTTGATTATTTTAAGATGCAAATACAGTACTGAGATTTCATTTCCTATACCTAGAACACAGCACCAACCTCATGCTAAATATTAATAAATGCTCACAATTACAAGACATCTAGATCATATGCTAATGAATTTTCAATATGTAAATTTTTCCTATGCTGCTGATCAACAATCTATTCTGTGAGCAGCAGAAAATTTTTTAGGAATTAAAAGGTTACCGCCCACAGATGAAAAACAGCTTTTTAATCTTTCTATACTAGCCAGAGAGTGGGTGTGTGATTTAAAAAAATAGAAAAAATACAAGCCAACTCTGTTAATGGAGGACAAGGTATTGTTGAGTTAAAATCCTACCTATAGGCATCGTTTGTTATGTGACTAGTAAAACTACCACCTACTCGCAATTTGAGTCCCAATCTGTCTAATCTACAGGGGAAAAAATTGCACCCTCCTCCTTGAGGAATTTTACGTTGCTAACATTTTCATAGGGTTAATGTCAGCAATGACTTCTATACACAAGTATCTCAAAAAGACAAGGGTTAGGTTTAACCAACTGCTTCCCCAAAATCTAAAGACACTGGATAGAAAGCGTAAACAAATCAAAGTTTTGTTTACTTTAAAGATGTACCTGTTTTTTCCTGCCTTAGGTGGTCAGCAATGAACTAATCTAGGAATGTGGACCTCAGAGATGCTTCTATCACAGGTACCTCTGACAAGCGTCAGACTCTCAGCAACCATTTTGGATGGGGGGGTTGTCTTTCTATTCTCTATGGCAGCCTGCGAACAATGGCGGGGGTCTTCTGGGACAAGTATGAAATGTGTCACCAAAGCCTGACCATCAGCTCCAGTGGGCTCCCACAGATTCACCTGAATGGTCCTCGGGTCAGTGCTGTGAAGGATCCGGTCACACCGACCCCGGGGCCAACCCTGCACACACCTTTGCTAGCGGATACGGGCCTTTCCGGGAGACCAGCTCCCGCACCTTCCCCTTTCCAGAGGGGTGACACCAGCCCACAGCCAGGTCCGCTGTGTCCTGGTTCTCGCAGGACAGCCCCCCCACCACGCCAAGTTCAGAAACAAAACAAGAGGTCCAGAACTGGTTTCAGGAGGCAATGGCCTAGACCTGAAGGCCAACTTCTGGGGACACAAGGCAGGCGAGGGTTCCCACAACTTCGGATCCCACGGGGAGCCGAATCCGAATAGCCCCGGGGCATAGGCCCCGCTCTTCTGCCAGCTCCTCCCTCACCTCGGCCCCAGACCTGGTGCGGGGGACGGGCGTGCGGGGAAATGGGATGCGGAGGCATGGTGCAGAGAAGGAAGAGGGGGACGGGGGACAGGAAAGAGTGCGGCGAGGGAAAGCGGGTATGGGAGGGAAACGGGGTGCGGAGAGGGAAAGGGGGTTCAGGGGATGAAGGCGCGGGGGAAAAGAAAAGGGGTGCGGGGAATGGGAGTACGGAGATCAAGGGGTGCGGGAAAGGAAAGGGGATGCGAGAGAAAGGAAAAGATGCGGGGGAAG
>RJWT010018607.1:0-19126 GCA_004365215.1 Cuniculus paca
GGACTCTATCATTGACCCTGTGAATTAGAATTTCCTAAGAATAGGCTCCAGAAATTTAAAATTTTATGAATGTCCCTTGGCAATTTTGATATATAGCACTATCTGGAAACCACTCTTCTTTATTTTCATTTTCTACCTGAAGGACTACTTCTATAGATCCTGAACTAGGAAAATATAATTACAATTCTGCATGGAGTAAAGAAAAATGATAGATTAAAATAGTGTCAAACAACTATCTAAATTTTTTTGAGAAATGAGATAATAAGTGAATATCAGATAAAATTCAATCAGGATGTCCAAGGAAATGAATCAAAACTCAAACTGCTAAAGAATAAAATGCCTTCCAGTTTTTAAAGACAAAACCCAAAGTTTCTGAAGACTTCTCTGTATCATCTCATTTTGTTCATTGATAATTGTTTGTTGTGTGCCTGTTATTGATGAGGCACTATTCTAAGTATTGATGGCATAGGAACAAAATCCGACAAAGTTTTTACTCTTTTTTTGTCACCCCATTCCTAGGGATTAAACCCGGAACCTTTACTTTGAACTACAACTCCAGTCTTTGTGCTCTTATCCCACCCTGCTTTAGTATTAAGGAAGGCTCCCTCTAAGTAGCTAAATTGTACAGGCTGGATTTGACCTTGTAATTTTCCTGCCTCAGGCGCCCAGAATGCTGGGATTACAGGTATGCCCCACCATGCTTTGTCAAAGTTCTTGCTGTCACAGAGATCACTTTTTAGGTAAGAGACCTATCCATGAAACGCATAAACAATGAGTGTATCTTGAGTTTTAAATAGTGTGAAGAAGACTAAAGCCAGGGGAAAAGATAGAATACATACATGGAAGGTGATCAGAGAAGAAAAGCTCTCTAAGAAGGCAGTGTTTGAGCACAGAGGCCTGAGCAAAGTGCAGTAGAAAGTTAAAGAAGAATGCTGTGGTGAAAAAAGCGAGCTCAAAGGAATGGAGGTAACAGGGTTCACTTTTATGAATAGCAGCATTACATAAGTCATTTTGCCTTTGTGAAGCCTAATTTTTTCATTTTCTAATGAAATGGAAATCTGCAGTGATGGTTTATGTTTGCCTGTCTTTAAGAGGAATGCGATGTATATTGACTTAAGCAATGTAGGTAAAAATCCTTTCATAAAAGCAAAAGCACCATACAAAGGGAATCTATCAATAATTAATACGCTGATGCTGATCAATGTTGCCTTTACCCATGATAGAAAGCACAAATTGAGATTCAGCAGAGCTGAGAAGAACCTCAGAAAAATCTACCTGCTTTGGGCTTTAAAGAAGGAAGGATATTATCCACTCATGTTTTGGGTCCCACGATTTCATCCTGAGAATATGGAGTGGCCCAAGGTTAGCACAGAAAGAACCTGGATAACCCAATGTGTTCCTTTCTAATGCAGTGCTTTTGCTTCTCGGTCCTTTTTTTTTCCTTGTACCATTGTGTTAGTTACTTTGATTATAAAAATCCCTCCAATTTTACTTAAACATTAGGCTGTGGTTAAGAAATTCAACCCAGTCTCTTCACTGGCACTGTCCAGATTAACAAGGGGAGATGGAGAGCCTTCTGGTACTATTGCTAGAGTCATAAATATCTCTCTTGTCGAATTAGCACTGGGGCTGCAATCCTTGACTCAAAAAAATGGCCTCAGCAGTTAGGCCTTCCATCACTGTTAAGTGACATACATCATCATCCAATATGGATTGGTCAACATAAAAAGTGCCTGTGTGCACAAACGTTGAGACGTTTTGTTGAGAAATGGAGCTTGCCCAATGTCATCCTTCCTCCATTCCTTCCCCAAGAAAGCGAGATGCACGACTTAGTCTGGAATGCTTTCTAGTTTAGCAAAAACCCCTTGGCCTGGAAGTAGAGCAGCTGACTTCATGACTTTTGGGGAACTGAAGCTGACACTGAAATCCCAGTAGCGATAAGTCCTAGAGGGTGGATATCACATCGGTTTATACTGCATAGAGCTTTGTTGAACAAATCACATAGAAAGGGTAGCATAATAATGCAGTCTCTTTGTGCAAGAGCTGGTCAATTTGAAAAGCCATCTTAACTCATGCTGGCCACTTTGGAACCTTTGAGTAAATTATTGTCTCACTGGGAGAAGCTGGCTCATTAGGCTGACACATATATAGCAATGATGACTTTATATTTTCATTCCCAGGAATGTTTGATAGATATTAATGGAGTCTATTAAAGACTAGAGACAGAAAGGATGTCTATTGGAAGAATGGCCCTCTGTTTTATCTTTGCTGGCTGTGCTTTCAGTCCCTTAACTTGCAGGGGGACTAAATATATATATATATATATTCCATATATATGGAATACCCACTATGTGTCAAGGAGAGACAAATATATACATGGAGTAACTACTGTGTGCCAGCTTTTTCAAATATACCTTTCTCATTGAATCCTACTGATAACGTTTATGTTATAAATCAGGGCATTAGTGTCCTCTGCATTAATCTGAGCTCCTTAGAGAAACAGAACCTATAGATCTATTTGCTCATTTACACATCATAAGAAATAGGCTCACACAATTATGGGGTTGGCAAGTTCCAAGATCTGCAGTCTGGAGACTCAAAAGACCCCGTGGTGAAGTTCAGTCTACATCTGAAGGCCTGAGAACCAGAAAAGACAATGGTGTAAGTTTCAGTTTAAGAGCTAGCAGGGTTGAGAACCAGGAAAGTTGGTATTTCAGTCTGAAATGACATTGGTTCTTTTTGGCCTTTGGAGCATCAACCATTTTGGCCTTTGAAGCATCAGATTGAAACATCAACCATTTTGAATTGCAAGTCTGCCAACTTTTAAACTGAATTGTAAACCATTGTCTTTTTGGGAAATGACAGACAGGTAGGTAGGTAGATAGATAGATAGATAAATAGATAGATAGATAGATAGATAGATAGATAATAGACAAGTAGATATATTCCCCAGAATGACTGTGATTATTCTGAATCACAAACACAAAAATAAAATGAAATAGTACCATTAATGTATGTCATGGCACAGAAGGCTACGGATTTTAATAAAAGGTAATACAAAACAGAACAAAACAAAACAAAACAAAACAAAATGACCAATGTCTCCAATTGGCAGTTAAACAGAGGGCTCCCTCTTATTCAGTCTGCTGATTTGTTTGAGTCTGTAACTGAGAAAGGTCCACCTTCCTTTGGGAGGCCAATCTGCTTCACTGGTCCACTGATTCAAACGCCATTCTCACTGAGAAACACCCTCTGAGACAGACCTTGAATAACATTTGGCTCAATGTCTTGGCACTCTATGGTCCAACCAGGTTGACACTTCAAATTAATCATCACAGGCCCAGAGGGAAAAGGGTTTTCTCAAATATGTTTCTGTGCCTCCAAGTTTGAATCTTTCCCCTGCAAGATTTTACTTGAATCTCATTGCCTCTGACCACTTCCTAACTTAATCCTCTGTGTGGAACAGGTTGTAATTTAATAAAATGATTCTTATTTTCTAAAGACATGTTCATGAACCACCCCTGGAACTTCATCTCTTTCTCTCCTTTAGCGCTGAACTCAAATTCATTTAAGTTAATGTGACTGTCAATTACACATTTATGATCAGTCATATATGCATAATAATGGCTCATACTGCTTTTACTTGCTGTGGAAACCTGCACTTGTCAACCTCCACTCATTGCCTGAATGTTTTTAAGCACCTGCCAAAAGCTAGAAACTACAGAATACTGATAATACAGAGGTAATTCTAATCTATTAATAGTTAATATTTAGTAGGCATTACTATATGCCAGACATATTGTAAACATTTTGCATACTAATTCATGTTGAATTCAAAGATCTGCCATCCTTCTTTTTGTCCTAGATGACTGACCTTCATGCAATACATCAAGAACAACTTCCCTCTACTTCCTTTTGGAAGAGGCATTAGGAAGACCTGGCAGGAAGAAGAGTGTAAAAACCGAGTGTTAATTCCTGACTCTTATCAAAGGCCACTGGTCTTCACAAGGACATAGACTCTTCGTGATTCTCTTTTAGGGCTCCAATAAAACTTCCTCATTTTATTCCATCGTCTAGGAGTGATGAGAGTTCGGCAGCTAAAAGTTCCAGGTTTGCCATGTTCCCCTATATCCATGTTTGATAGTTGCCTCTTAGCAAATCAACTCTCCTTCAATTTCCCTAGGATAATGTATCATCTTTCTTTCTTTTGGAACCTTGAGTCCTTTGCAAATAAGGAAAACATGTAGCTGATACAATGTTCTGAAGATCACATATCTTGTAAGTAGAGGAAATGGGATTGAAACCCTGGCAGTCTAGCTTTTGAGGTCCTGCTGTTTATCACTACACAATGGTGTAGTAATGGACATTGTATGTTCTGGATGAAGAGTCTTCCTAGAGCAACAGCTTAGGTCAAGGCCTTTATTCCTCTGAACCTTTCCCATTTTGTTTTCCCATTTTTCTTCTATAATCTCCACTTCTCAAATTTATTAAGGCACACTTTAACATCTTCTGTGCTTATGTTCTTTTTCTATAATCATAGAAAGAGTCTATACATCTTGGGGCAAAGAGCGCTGGTTTCTTTACAGTTCTCAGCAAAGAGTGCACCCAGTCCTGGGAACATGGTCCAAAGTTCATAAATATTTGTTAATTGATTCAGAGGTTTACTGGCACTCTATAGGTGACTCAAGAAGGAACATCTTCTTGAGTAGGTATGGAATATGGAAAGAAGTGGGCTGCTAAAAATGAGCAGAATCATGGGTATGGATACAACTCCAAGTACTCTTTCTCCTCAGCTATGTGACTTTGAATCTCCTAGTTTTTGTCAGGTTAACTCCATGACAGCAGCTACCACGTTTGTGTCTTCCAAAATCAGTTTGCATCTTAGCATCTCTTAGACATTTGAAAAAACTTGTGTTAAATGGTTAAATAAATGTATATTTTAAAAATAAACTTACTTTTTTTAGAGTAGTATTAGGTTTATAGTAAAATTAGGAAGATAGTACAAAGAGTTCCCATATGCTGCATGCCCAGTTTCCCCTATTATTAACATCTTACATTAGCATGGTACATTTGTTGCAATTAATGATCCAATACATTATTGGTTCATCATTATTATTAACTAAAATCCATACTTAATTCAGATTTCCTTAGTTTTTATCTAAAGTCCTTTTGCTCTTCCAAGTGCCTATCTAAGGTACCACATTAATTAAATTGTCATGTCTCAGACTTTCTTTGCTCTTGATGACTTTGAGACTTATAAGCAGTCCTGGTCATATGTTCCTGAGTTGAGATGTTTGATGTTTTTCTTCATGACTGTACTGAGGTTTTGACTTGTTGAGCAGCAGGTTACAGGGCAAAGCTCCATTCGCATCACATCTTATCAAGGGTGCACACTATCATGGGAGTTATCACTGTTGTTGTTAACCTTGATCAATGATGCTAAGAGTGTTCAGTTCCTCCACTAGAAAGTTGAATGAAGAATGAAGTAGAATGAAATCAGTGTAAATAAAGTTTAGAATAAAAGAGTGGAAATTTATATTCCTCAAGGAGACTCTGGATAAGTTGTTTGGATTTGTTTTCTGCTTAAGGGATTTGTCTATTTCTTCCCATCTATTCAATTATTTGTTTAATCTGTATGGGCTTATGGATATTTATTTATTTTATTCTTGGTTTATAAACCAATGCTGCTTTATTTTGTTGTTTTTGGTTGTCCCATCTTTAACCATTGGAAACTCTTTTGTTTGGCTGCTCTTGTCCTTTTAATATATCCCCATCAACCTATATGGTTTTCTGTTACTGTTTTTAAACTTCCTTTCTTTCTTTTGTTACAAAATGCTCTAAGTTCAATTTGTATGTTTCCTATTCCTATCTTAGAATCAACCCTTTCTCATGAAGCCCTTACTTCCTTTAGTAGACTGGAACTAGAATTCAGCACCTGGGTACAAAATGTATTCAAAATGTATATCCTTAAGGAAACAGAAGAAGTAGGAAATGTTTCCCTAACAAAGGTTTTATAGTATTAAAGACAAAATGATTTTTGGTACATCAAAAGCTCTGTTCACTGGTTGGTAAGGTAAAGGATGTTCATCTCCTTACAAATCTTTTCTAATCCTTCCAGTTCAAGAAGAAAACTCCAGTTTGATCTCAAGCTTGACAATCTTCTTTTCTAATAAAGTGAAGCAGCCTCAGGCATGGGACTCCTGACCAAAAAAAAATATTATCTAGACTTAAGCAATATTGTTACATTGTAGTTGCACACATTGATATTTTCACCTGAAATTCTTCACAAATTTAACTATTTTTTATTTACAACAGCAATGTAAACTTTTTCTTAGCATGTGCTAAGTAAGAATATATAAACCAGTTTACAGAGTGTCTTAGTCTGTTTTCTTCAGATATAAGAGGATACTTGACACTAGGTAGTTTATACAGCAGTTTATTGAATTGTGGTAGTAGAGGCTGGGAAATCCAAGACCAAGGGGTCTTCTAGTTGTGTCGTATGGCAAATGACATCAGATGAACAAAAGAGAGAGCACACAAATATTGAATTTGGACCATCATGTCCTTTCATAATCTGCAGTTATTCATTTCTTCCAATGGGTGCAGTCCTCATGAGCTAAACACCTCCCATTTAGCTGGACCAACCAACATTATTGCTTTGAAGATTAAGTTTGCAACACATGCTATTTGTGGGGCACATTCAAATCATACCACAGGAAAAGTAATATCAGTGATTTGTGCAGCATGGGGAATGTAGTGAGTAAATGACTGAGTTTTAAAAACTGAGAGAAATACTCTCAAAATCCTCTTACAGCTCTAGCATTTGATATTCTATGTTAATATCTAATATCTCACATTCACATCTGTGTGTCATACTTGAAGGTCGGAATATTTTGATATTTTCAACTGTGATTCTTGAGGGAAAGAGTGCTCTATTGAGAGCAGTAAAATCATTTCAGTCATTTTCAAATAACTCTTCAGCCCCAGAACAAGCGTAACAGCCAGGTGTTGGCATAGGGTCGGGTGAGAAATGCTAGTCAGTGCCTTGAGAGAACCTTGGCTTTGATATCATAGAAATACAAACCAAGGGGAATGTTGGCTCTAATAGCATCAATGGCTGTAATCAAATGTTCATGAAAAATGAAAATATAAAGCAAATGATTGTGACAAGCATATTGTCTAATTAAGATGAATGGGACATGCTTCTTCTGCATCTTTAATCTGTTAAATAAACAGCATATTAATAAGCCTTAATTATATCACCAAATACTTAAAGTGACTTTCTAAAATAAAGTTTATTTTGATTTAACATATGCTCTTTGTGTGTTTCTTTAGCACTTTTACAAGCACTATACACAAATAACATCTTGAAGTAAATCTCTTGAATGTGATTACCATCTTGATTGAAATTTCTTCCTTTTAATTTCTTGCATGATTCCAGATTTATAAAGTAATTTTCTACTTTTGAGATGTGTCCTTTCAGTCCTAATGACTGAATATTAGAGAAATGACCTTTTTGTCTTTTGATAGTGATCCTTTCATGGTTTTATTCTTTCTTTTCCATTCCAAATTAGGTGGTTAATAGTTTTTGCTGTTGCTATCTCAGAAGTATCTCCTCAATCTGTCCTGGTCTCAGCCCTTTACATAGATGTAAGATAAACATAGGTTCTTTAACTACCTTTTACAATCCAAATTATCACCAAATACTTGATACTACTTTTTTACATAATAAATAAATGGGCATAATAATTTAAAGCCACTGTTGGTAGGGATAAATTACATAGTAAATAGCCAGTATGATAGCTTCTCCCAAGATTATTTAATGTCCATCCCTGCCATGAGATTCATATCTCCCTACACTTTGAAGTTCAAGGTATTGCCAACTAGTTCTTAGTGTTCTTCCATTTGAGGGATTAATATTTCCCCTCCTATGATATCAGACCATGAAATTCACTTCAACTGCTAAAACATAAGCAAAACTGGCATGCCACGATGGAGTAGGAACTCTAAGAGCCACCACATACTTTTATCTCTGCTGAGAAAAAAGAAGGGCCCCAAGTGAGTGAAGAACAGGTAGAATGAGGAGAGCAAAGAACAGGACTGTAACTAACCCAATGCCCAAATGTTATGTAGTTAAGAAATGTCCCTTTGCTTTTTCATGTCCCATAGACTTTAGGGTTCTCCAGGGAACCACCAGCATTATCACAGTAATAAAAAGTTCTGCTGACATTATTTACCTACTTAACTGAAACCACATCTATGTGATTAGCCAATGCCTTGCTCCATCTCACCCTTGTAGGAATGTACTCTACAATGCAGCCTGGCTTGTCTCGAGTTTTCACTTTTGGACATGTGGTTTATTCTGTTTGATGTTTAATTTTCCATTTATCTACTTGGAAAATCCATATTTATTCTTTAAGATCTACATCAAATATCATATATATTTTCTTGGTAAGATCTCCTCCTACTTAGTGTTGGTGAAGAAGAAGAAGACGGAGGAGGAGGAAGAGAAGAAGAAGTAAGAGGAGAAAAAGGAGAAGGTGAAGGGAAAGGGGAGTAGGAGGAAGAAGAGGAGGAGGAGGAGAAAGATGATAGTGTAAAGTATGGCAGCAACATGACCCTGTTTGATGACCCTCTGTGTATATCAGGGAAATGGTAAAGAATTTTTACAACTTACAATTAGTTTAATCTTTGCAATAATGTCAAGAAACCACTCGAAGATTTTTATTTTCTAACTTTCCTGTCACTGGGACAAAATACTAAATATCAGTAACTTAAAAGAGGAGAGGTTTGTTTCGCTTTATGGTTTTAGTCCATGGTTGGCTGGCTACAGGGAAGAAACACCATGGTACAGAGACATATCGGAGGACAGATGCTCAGTCCGTTCAGCTTGGAAGCAGGAGAGAAGGAAGGACCCAAGGACAAGAATAAATTCTTGCAGGTCAGTCCCTCAGTGACCCACCTCCAATGAGGTCCTACCCCTCTACAGCACATTTGGCTTGTGGACTCATCAACAGATGATGCATAGAGCACCCCTGTTACTTGAGTACCTTCCAAACAAATGAAACTTTAGGGGAAAATTTAAGAGCTAAGCCATGATATTGAGGAAACAAAGGCACAGGGATATTCATAAATCACACAAGACTGCACAAGTGTTGAATACTGGAGTGAGAATTTGAACTCAGGTCATCTAGTCTCTGAATTAGTACCCTTTATTGCCATTCTGCACTGTATTTGCAGTCCAGATGTCTAAGATAGCATTTATACATTGTAATAAAGTTTTCTATTTCTTCCAGTAGACTATGCATCTCTGCAGGGCAAGGACCATGTTAGTCATTTTTATATTCTTGCATATAACACAAAGTCAGGCACATGAAAATTCAATAAATAATTTTTAATGATTAAGATGGGGCTTGAATTTAAATTCTGGACCTTTAAGTCCAGTTTCTTTTTCTCCTCAAACACATTAGTCATCTTCATTTTATGTAGCGTTTCATCTTACTATTATAAATGAATTCTGGAAATGCATCTGTTCTATTAGTTGAAATAGTAGCTAAGACATTTATTGAAGAAGACTACTAATTCATTTCAATTATTTCCTTTAATGTTACAATAATTATGATTCAAAAAGGAATGCTAATTTCTTGAGGTCTAGTTGTGCATGTTAAGAAGTAGTTTAACCTCATAGCATCGTCTTCAAGGTTTCCCATTACTTTTCTAGAAAGTTTCCCACTTCTTCATCCTATTTATTTTCTTTGGCATAGAGGATCATGTCTTTTGGCTTTTGTCTTTACTGACTACATTGGTTATAAATCTTGTCCCTTCGCTATCATTCTTTTTTTTCACTTAAAACTCATCAATCCCTTTACTTCGTTATTGATACTTTTTTCTGGAAATCCAAATTCTCCTAATAACAGTGCTAATCATGACCACCAGAATCATGATGTTAATCATGTTTTCATTCATATATCAAATTGGGGTTGGTCTCCCTCCCCTCAATATCCAGAATAGTTAAGTTCAGAATCCTAAGTACATTTAATACCTTACCTAAGATTTTTCACAGTACATATTTTTTTCATGTTCTCCTGTAGTTTTTAGATCTTACTTTCTCTGAATTATTTCAGTATAGAGAGTTTCTCGTTGCTGGAAATTTTCTCCTTCAGTTGTCATTACATAGACCAAGACACAAAGCTCAGCCATTTTCCATAATTTCTACTATAGCACTTCGCTCACATCAGGATTTTAAAACAGACTTTCTAGAATGTATGTATGAAGACTTTACATTCAAGCCAAAACTAGAAGCAGAAATTTAAATGCAGCTTCTGATATCCACCGTGCTGCTGGGCCATTCTCCTTCCTTCTTTTCTCTTTCTGCTTGACTCTCACTCATGGTGATACTTTTGTCCAGTTATCGTCTAGCTACAAGAATTCTATTCAATTCTAGCCACACCTTTTGCTTTCTTGGGTTCCCCAACATACGCTTACTCTCTTCCAACACACAGCTGCTCAAAGCACTTTTTTCCCAATCGACAAGTATACTTACACCTTGAGACTTGTCTTTTTTGCTTGCTATGAAATATTTTGTTTTTATTTTCTATAGTAATAACAACTTTTTCTTATATTTCAATTATTATTTTATAAGTCTTTAAAATATTTTGTTAGTTTTAGGGGTTATTCTCATAATAATCCTAAAAGACAGAAACAGATATTTTATGCCCATTAATAACATATTAATCATGTAGTTTTGTGTTTAAAACATGAAACTTTTTTTCCATTCCTTGATTGATGGGCATCTGGGTTGTTTCCAAGATCTGGCGATTACAAATTGTGCTTCTATGAACATGGGTGCATGTATATCACTGTGGTATGATGTTTTCAGTTATTGGCTAGACTTAGAGTCTACTCCCTGCACTTTTTTTAAATTGTGTGTTGACTGTTTCTTTATTAGTGTACATGTCAATATGTAATAGCTGTTTATCATGGGAGTTGGTACACATTTTTATCATACTGAACTATTTTTGCTTACACTTTCCTCATCCACTCTCCCTTTTTCAACCACTAGATCCCATTCCTATCTTCACATGATGGACTTCCCTGTTTCCCATCATCTATAATTTATTTTGCTATTTCAAGCATTTTTATTTTGGGTTTCTTAGAGAAGTGAAATCATGGTGTGTTAAATTTTCTGTGCCTGATTTATTTCACTTAGTGTTATGATTTCAAGGCATATTCATTTTCCTATGAATGACTCAAATTTATCTTTCTTTATGACTGAGTAGTACTCCATTATGATTTGTTTTCCCCCACAACCTTTCCAGCACTTTTTCTTTTGAGTTTGCAATAGTTAGTCTTTCTGGAATAAAATGGAATCTCAGTGTTGTTTTGTTTCTCATTTCTCTAATGATCAAAGGTACTGAATATTTTCCTAAGTATTTGTTGATCACTTGTTATTCTTAAGAAGTGTCAATTCATTTTAATTGACCACTTTTGATTGGGTTTTATTTTGGAGGTTCAATTGGAAATGAGTCTTAAAATAGAAAGAGAACTCAGGGATCATTTAACTTTAGGAAGACAATATATTATCACTTCTACTGTATAGACCAGATGCATGATGTCCAGAGAATTTCTGTGGCTTGCTGTGGGCAACAATAAATGAAGGCAAGGGACCATAGAGTCCCAGGCCTTTTCCTTCTTGGGCTGGGATCATACTGATTTCTGCAGCAAGTGTCTCAGTTCACTAGAAGTTTGTGCAGAGCTAAGGATGAGACAGTAGGGGAGCCACCGTGATGGCCATGGATAACTGAGGAAGATGATGTATTGCAGAGGGTTAGAAATGATACCAGAGAGCTACATTTTCTGTTTCAGGGTCAGTTCAGCCTAGGAAGGATTAATGAGAGTGATGATTTATAGATACATATTCTTAACATATTTATTCAACTACTGCTCTCTTTGCATCATTGCCAACATCTTTGGACAGTTACTGTTACAACAAAGTGAAAGTTATGCTCTACTATTAAGATATCTGCTCTTATGAACCCAGACAGTGATATGTTTCACCAAGAAGTATCACCTCCATCAACATGTATTTATACATTGATTTTAAAAAAAATTTCCACAAAGGACTAGATCAACAAACTTCATTTATCAAAGGGAGTTCCATTTCCTCATTGACTTTGGACAATGAAGCCCTTGAAACAGTCAGTCAATATGCATCTCAGGGGAGAACAAAAGAAGCATCAGAGAAGAGGGTCAGTAAATTACCTGCCTTCAAAATTCAAATAAAACCACACAAAAGAAAGTCTCCATTTTTTTGCTGGTAATTCAACATAGACGGCCAAACAAAGCCCATGGATCCTGGTTATGTAGAAATGTTCAGCACGCTGAGGTGGTGAGGAATGGATGTTCAAATCAGGATTATTCCAAAGAATACAATTGCTAGAGGGCTGAGATGTAAAGTGAAAACTGTTAAGGAATGGTGGTTTATGTATGGTCTACACACTCTAGAAATATCACACAATTTGGTATTATACTGAAACAATTGAAATGAAATCTTTGGTTGGAGTGCACTGAAGCAAGAGAAAAATGTAAAATTCACCAAGTACCTAGTATGTGATAAATATTTCCTCAAATATTTACTTGTCTTAAATCCTTAGAAAACCAAAATACACTGAACAAAGACTACTGTGACTCAGCAGTTGATGAGAAAGCTTCCTGCATGGTCTGCATTCTCATTTTCTATATTTCTTCTCATTTTATATGTTATCAATGCAGGATTTAACAATGGAAAAGTCTAGGGATAAAAACAGAGGGACAGGAGCAGAGACAGGAAGAAGAGTGAAAGAAAGCCAATTATTTTTTCTTTTCCTTGCCCCTTTAGGGTGATGGCAATTGTTAGAACAAGGATCTTCATGGCATGCAAATTAAACCAATTTAGGTAAAATAAAAAAACTAATCTAAAGTACAGGGACAAACACCAACTTATTAGACAAACACCATTATCAGAATCGTGCAAGATTTCTATTGAGGTAAGGGATTATTGAGGGAAATAAAAGGTTATGGGGAAAGTATGGAAATGGATTAGAAGCATGAACTTAATCTTGGCTGGGAAACCAAATAATGAATACTCAAGGCCAGTTAACCTTTCTCTGGCTCAGTCACTGTATATTTTAAGAGACAATATAATAAAATCTTTCTTTACCATCTTTCTTGGAATAAATAGGCTCTTGGATACCTGATGATACACAAGTCACATTTCCTTTTCTTTATTACCATTATCTCTAGGAGCAGGAAATAATGAATAGCTTGAATTGTCATGATCTTATTAAATATGTTAAGATATTATTAGGTTATAAACAATAGAATTGGGACAATTTATAATACAGCTTTGAAAGACTAGGCCTTAAAACTAGAAAGAAAAAGAAAACTAGCTGCAAATTTAATAGAGGATTCAGCACAGGAGTCTAAGGGAAAGTAAGACCAGAGACCAGGGTGAAGTAGAGGAAACTGAGGGGTTGGTAAGGCAGCCTGATGCAGACTGCTCCAATACATGTGCTTGAAGCCAGGACTATGAGGACATGAGAGTGTGTTGCATAAAGACAGCAGCAATCTGGGTTCAGGATGAGAGCCTTGTTTGGGGTGTCATGTAGAACAGTTGAAGGAAAAAAGTAGTAAGTAAATCCAAGTATAAGAACAGGCAGAGATGAAGTCACAAAGCCAGAATCCTGTTCCAAACCCATCGCAGCAAGTGCTACTTACAAATTAGACACTCAAGTGTAATCTGGATTCAACCAAAGCAAGTTGTATTTCTTAAAAAAATTTAATAGTTATTAAAGCTTGCATTTACCCATTGCAGTCTTTATAAAATAATTTGAATCTCAGAGAAAACTATCTCACTCACTCAGTGCTTTTTTTTTAAATCTCAAATTGTCTCAGTGGCTTTGTAAAATAGCCACGTATACTCACAACCTAATTGCAAAAGAAGAGGAAACTGTTTTCAGCTTTAAGAATCTCATTCACAGACTGAAATGTCCCTTGATGGGACATTACTAGCCAGAGGTTTTCCTCTCATCTTTTATCTGGCTTATGGTGCTATGGTCTCCAAGTGGGCCTACATACTACCCTAGCTAACTTCCACTTACTATTATGTTGCCACCTAAGTATCTTTGCAGAAAGCCTATCGGATCTTGTCATCATCCTATTTAGAACTCTTTGGTAGTTTCATATCACCTGTGTTGCTCTTTTCTTGGTCTCAATATTTCTCCAGATTCACTTTCTAATTTGCAGCCTACTTTGAAGACTTGATCCTCCAGTCTTGATGAATATTTCACCAATGACTCCATCACAACTCTGCCTTTGCAGATATATACGTTTTATCTCCTTTTCTCTTATAAACTACTTACTGTATTTCAAATTTCCAAAGAAGCCCTTTCTATGCCTTCTAACATTTTATACTCAGGTGATTTTATGTTTTCAGAGGCTTTTGGCTTTGTTTCTTTGGCAATCATACGCAATATTTTATCACATATATAAGAATATCCAAATAGTCCATTAAATGTATTTGGCTAATGCAAACTAGTGATCATGTTTATAATAGGCTTCGAAGTTATTTGGGCACACGTGACCCATGTAATTTAAAGTCTGCCATGATTTCTCCAGTCATTGGGCATGCTAAGAAATTTTCGTGAACTGAGAAAATCTAACCCATAAATTGTTTTCAATAGTAATGAAATGTTTCTATATGTTGAATTATACAATGAATGACACAGCATAGACATCTAGTTAATCCTTTGTAAATTTTGATTTCATATTTTGGAGCCAGAAATTAGATTCCTTTTTTTTTTTTCAAGTCAAGACTTAGATGTTGTCTTGGGCTTTTGCAAAGCTCATTAGCCTCAGCTACTGTTTCTGCAGTTCCAGTAAGTGCAGCTTCCTAGGTCATATTGCTAGTCGTTATATGGCCTCCTCTGCCAATTTTATTTGATTGTTTGCATAACCACTGACACTGTCATCAGTACCTGACACACAATTGTGGGCTATGTCTACACGTGCATGTAAATAGATATTGATGAACTATTTGGATATAGACCTAGATATATATAGATAGATAGTTATCTATCTATCTATCTATCTATCTATCTATCTATCTATCTATCTATAGAGAGAGAGAGAGACATAGGCATAGATATAAGCTCTTATTTGGAGAGAATTGACTGAAGTCAGCTAATGTTTTCTTTTGCTATCTATTGAAATACATGGGTTCCTGACTTCCCTTTCCAGGCCAGTGTATAAAAAGCACATTTTTACTTTATTCACAAAAATTGTCATTTGCTGCCCATATTGTATAGGCTGCTTATTATCTACCAGTACGAAGGTTTTTGTTTTTGTTTTTGTTTTTGTTTTGATTAGTCATTTGGTATTTTAGTGTGGAGTGGTAAACACTATGGATTTTCTTTACAAACATTAATCCTCAACAGTTACACAAGAAGTCCTGTTCTGGTGGATTATACTTGATGAATGATGTATTTTCCTGGTCTTATCATCTTCACAACTTAAAGGTATCTTTCAGGAGATTCTTCTCTAGGTGCCACATGAAGCTGACATCCAGCACATGCATTCTGAGATTTATTTGCCTCATTGAAAGGTGATTCTATAGCACAATTCTGTAACCTTCTAGTGACTAGTGAACTATTGAAGCTTTTGCAATTAGGTTGTCAGTTTGCATTGCTAATTTATAAGGAGTTGTGTGAATATTCGTCAAGTGTCCTGTTAATTATTAGTGAAGTCTAACTAAAAGATTTTATACTTTGACACATACTTGACAGTGAAAAGTCATTGCAAGTTGTCTGACACAGACACTAATTGAGGTACTATTTATTTTTCCTTATAATTTGAGTATGATGGTTATAGCTCTCATGTTATTAACTTGTTTACTTTGTGTGACATACACTGGGTGCTGCCTTACAAACTTAAATTAATTTTAATTGACACAGGTTAAAAGGTTGCTGACATTATATCCTTACGTTCAGAAAGAATCCAGCAAAAATTAGAGGGAAGTAGAACATCGAGTATAGATCGCAATATATTTTTAGAACAGGATGTGGGTAGCTGGGTTAAAAATCCCATTAACAATATTTGGAATCAGAACACCTAAATTCTTATCATCAGTGAAGAATTGATGTTCAAACTTGCCCAGTGTGTATTATTCAAGAGTTAGCAAGCAGGGCTTTATTTCCCAGTGCCTTAAGTTAGCCAATTATGTTTGAGCTTTCCAGTGTTATTGACTGCTATATTGGATTTATCAGAACCCTTATATCCATTAAGCACAGAAAGCAAAGCTTAAATAACATTAGGGTTCTGACACAAATGAACAAAGGAAATCTGAGATCAAAGTCAATGGCCTGTCCCTTTTTGACTTGCTTACATAAGCAAAGTGTGAATGAAAGAGAAGATAGCTCGATTTGAAGGCAGAGTTTCTCTTTCTATTTTCTCTTTTGCCATAAGTTGTTCCTTTCAAGGGGGAAGTTAGGTGTATATATGCCATCTTTTCATGTTAAGGATGATTAAGAATTGAGTTTCGGGCAATTCTCTATAGTTAGTATGACTATATGTGTGTAGATCATAACATCTGAGAGGGAAAAGACTGGATCTGACTTAGTTACTACTGTATCTCCAGAACCTAATAGAGGAGTTTGATGGATTTATAACTAAATCTATAATCATATTATTAGCTATAACTAAACTCATCAAACATAGTTGAACATAAAATGGACAGAAGTAAGTGCTAGATGTGGGGGAAGCAGTAGCAACACATCTGACTGAAAAAGTGAGAATTAGTTTTGGTTTCCTCAAGATCTGGTAGTTGTTAGAAATTTAAGAAACAACGTGAACCATGAAATTACAAATTGTGAGAAGTGTGTTGTAGGAAATGTTTTAGAACTTTGAGAGATTTTTCTAAGGTGTCCTAATTTTTAATGAAGAATTTAAGATGTTTCTGAGGTCATATCATTTAGGTTCAGCCCTGACCATTAACTAGGGATTCACTCATTGCATGGTGGCAACAAGGACATCCCACGCATATGGAAAAGAATGTGCTAACATCTGTGGCTCAGAAGAACACAGCATGGTCTAGGCATTGAAGGAAAGTTTACCAGTGTGACTGGAAGGGATGCATTTGTTGAAGATGGAGGGAGGGGAAGTCTTGAACTTGTATGTCATTCCAAAGTTTTGGGTGTAATGCCCAGGTTTATGAGCAGATACTGAATGCTGAAAGATGAAGGCTGACTCCTATTTTGGATTTTACAAAGTCCTTTCAGCAGCTTTGTAGAAAATGATATGGAAGGAGGCTAGAGTGGGTATGAGATAATGTTTCAGAAGCATGAGGGACCTCAAAGAGATGATGGTGGCTTGGAACAAGACAGTGACTTTGGAGATGGGGATGAGTAGGAAGATTTGAATCATGATTTGAAGGTAGAACCAGTAAAACTTGCTGTTGATGGGAGAGGCAGATTGAAGTTAGCAGAAGTTACCAAGAAATGCCTAGGTGTATGTGACCATCTAAGGGAACGGAAATCAGCCTTATTTAATGAGCTGCAGGAGGAACATCTCTCTTGGAGAGAAAAATTCCAGGTACTTGTGATGTTTAATTCTCAGGTATACATGTCATGTCAACAACAGGAGGTTAAAAGACTCTAGATTGCAAATATAGATTTGGAAAAGGCAATACTTGAATCATTGGATTGGTACAATTTCATAGAAAGAGACAGTATCATAAGTTGAGTGCTGACAGAACTCATGATGGTAGAGGAAGAGAGGCTAAACAATAAAAATGATTGCCAAAAATGTTTATGCATTCATTCAACATATGGACTTTACTGACCCCAATTCAATAATTCAGCCAGGGACTTTTGTTATCCTGAGGGGAAATCTATAAATCAGTTTCAGGATGTCTCATCCATATGAAAAATTCTGTATATTTGTATATAGTTACTTTCCTAATACTAACATATTAGTCCATTAAGGTTCTCTAGGTTTCTGTTGACCAGAGTTCCTCAATTTCATCTATTTCTCAAATCATATTTGTTTAATATTTTTACCCTTCTGAAAAGAGGAAGCTCTAAATCTTATGTATCCCTATCTAAAGAGATAATTTGTAAAACACACCTGTGAATAAACAAATACATTCTTATATAAGTGATGGATTGGCAATTTATTAGGGAAAACACCCAGACTCTAGGGTTTCTGTATTTGGGGAAATTACTGAAATATATTACTCATGCAGTTTTATAAACGCCATTTAACAAAACTCCCAGCACTGTGCTTCCTCCATGGGTTGCAATATCTTGCATACTAAGTAAAACACACACACACACACACACACACACACACACACACACACACACCCCTCCACTCTATTTTCCTTTCCAGAACCTTTTACTTGCTGCTGAATTCCATCAGGCTATCATTGATGTGTCAATTTGAATGATTCCTACGTGCCAAGACAAGGTGCAATGTTTTGTTTAAAAGTGATGCCTTGTAACAAGATAAAGCATGAGTTTCAGATGTAATAATCAAAACAACAAATGTTGTACCCCTTAATAATCAATAGTTGAGTATAGATGTGTCTCATTTGAAGAAGAAATCTTAGTTTTGTTGTTTATAATTTTATAAAAATTGTATTTTCTTTGTGACTCTCCCTATAGTTTCAGAGTTGTCTTCCTATTTCTCCTTTATTTCTCATACTGAAAGAGCAATAAATCAGTTTCATGCTCATTGCATGATGATAAATCTGTGTATGTATAAAAGGAATTGAGGGCATACCCACTGTAGAGTTGTACTGATATGAGCTTTTCATGAACACACTCATTTATTCAAAAATATTATTGAGTATCTACGGAGTGCCTGTCATTTTAATAAGATGTAAAATAAACACCTGCCATCACAGAGTTTATGGTCATGTGGGAAATGCAGAAAATATAGATAAAGTTTATAACATAACCATACATATATATATATATGTATATGTATGTTGCAAATATCTAAGTGTATACCACTTAACAGAGTTCTTCAGAGAAACACATCAACATGATATGTAGACATGAAGCAAACCTAGACAGATATATATATATAT
>RJWT010018608.1:0-18776 GCA_004365215.1 Cuniculus paca
TGACTTGAAGGCCTGTAACGCTTTCACTCTTTTGTTTTACCTGGTTTTATATTACTTTGTTTTGTTTGAGTTTATTGTCTGTAAATGTATGAACAACCATTTCGAAGATGGCAAGAGACACTAGGGTAAACATTGTTAATATCCTGTTGTTATGTTTTAAAGACCTATATTGCTTGCAGTGTTCTGTTCTGAAATGCTATATTGTGCTTGACTCTATTCTGTTTTGTTTTGCTTTGCTTTGTTTTGTTCTATTTTCTTTAAAATAAAAAAAGACAGTAAAATGTACAGCACCTTTTATATAATTTCAACAGAATTTAAATTCATTTAAAAATCAAACATTAAAAAAAGGAAACAAAGTTTTTAAGAATACCTAAATCCTGATATTATTTTTGCCTGCAAATTAGCAGGATTACATGAAGGTGGTGAGAGAACTAGGTATGTTAGGGAAGAGAACAATGAACCAGGGATTGTAGTGTGCTCTGCGTGGTTTCCCATGTTATCCTCAGTCGGTGCACAAAACCTTGTCATTCAGTTAGCGTCAAGCAATGATAGGAAAGCAGCAATCTTATTAAGATTTTTCAAATTGTATACCCAGTGAATTTTTTCAAAATTACACACTGATACTAACATTTTACATTCATAAATATCTATTAATGATATATTCATGTTAAGAAATCCTAACCTTATAAAAATTTGGAGTTATATAGAAAACGAGTTAAAAATGCATTGAGAATTTCACTGTCTCACTGACAGGCAAGACCTAAAACTGGCATGATTCAGCAACCCACTAAGGACAATCCGTTTTAGTCTGCTTCACGGTGGAGCTATCCTCTCCCAGTACTTTTACATTTCATCAGCATGGCTTGGACCCTTTCTTTGGAAAACAGTCAAAATATGGGTATTCCACTTATGAACAAAAATAATTTTTGCAAATTCCTTCTGTCAGTTGCATCTACCTTATTCATTGGATCTGGCACCATGCAGTTCTGGCTCTTCTCCAAAATCAAAGTAAACATGAGAGGTAAACATTTTTAGTCAGTTCAGGAGATTGAAACAGCCATGACTGCACAACTACAAATATTCAGGATGGAGGACTTCTAGAACTGCTTCAGAAAGTGGCAAGAATGATGGGATAGCAAAGGGGAGTCTTTTGAATGTGATTAATGGCCTTGGGTCTTTTACTTCGATAATTTTTTTATTTGGACATTCACTGCATTTGTTGATCATGCCTTGCAGAACTTGTCTCCACAGTTCCCTAATACCATTTAATGCACATTGTTAGGACACTGCATTTAGTGGTGTCTCTTATGAATACCAACCAGCTTCTGGTGGCTCTCTGGAAATTGTTCTTTTGAACAATTATAACCAAAAATAGATATTCATTCAGAATATGGAGGGACATGTAACACTGGTTGAACAGAACCCTGAACTCGCCTTCGGTCCAACCTGAATGAACATCACCAAGATCAGTTACATATGCTCCACTTTTTGAGGCCTAGCCCTGCGCAGTCCTCTTAAAGAAATACATATTGTGCTAACCAGTGGAAGAGATCCCTTGCCAGGATGTTGTACTGGCACTAGGACAAGGTCATCAAATCCTGAGGAAGATGGAGGAATTAAGCTCATTAAAGGGTCCAGTTGACCCCATACTTAGAATAAAATATTGGAGAGAGCCCCAAACAGAAGCAATAGAAATGAAACCCATGATATTATTGATTTGATTTTGAGGACGCCTCACCCCAATAACATCACAGACCCTGGAAGGTACAGGCAGCAGAATCATGCTGATAATTTCAAGGAAAACACCCCAGGCATGGGTTTCTGTGGATTATGGGACCTAAAACAGGGGCCTCATTTGCTTAATTATAGATGTGGCCCTATCCAAGACAGAGTGCCATAACATGAAAATAGTTTTCTTCTTTGTTGAGTCATGCATCTTAATTTTTTTAAACTAGCTAATGAGAACGAATGCCTTGAGAAGTGTAACAACATTTTGGATGCCGGTCCTTTATGTGTGTGACCATCTGTGCATAGCCAGTGTCTTTTCTAATTAGGTTGTACATCATATCATCTGGATTGTTTATATGTTTGTTTGGCATTTTTACTGAGTAATAGAATCTGTTCAAAATCAGTAAAACCGCCCCTTTGTCACTTGTCAAATGCAAATGTTACCACTTATGCAATCATCATCTTTTCGATCCATGTTTTAAGGCTGATGCCCAGGACCCTGGCCATTTTTTAATTGGTACCAGTGATCAGTGACTTTGAAAAAACGATTTTAAAAGTAAGGAAATGTGAATAATTTTTATTTATGGTTTTTAAGGCAAATTTAATTTTCGAGCCTTTCAAAATCATTTTAATCGGGTTCCAAACTAGCATTCAAACTCATTTAAGTTGGCATTTCATTGATTTAAATAGATACTTATTTTCTTTGTTACTTTATGGAGTTTAAAAAAGAGTTTTTTTGTTTAATTAAATTGGTTTTATAATATTCTGGAACCTTATAAAATGTGTCATTGTTGTTAGCATCATTTCATTTTACTCTTTTTTTAACTGTTTTATGTTCTTGTAAGATGTCTGTGTTCCTGAATTAGCTCAGGAATCTGTCATATATAAATGCAATGACTAATTCCATAAATTTCTGTATATTCATGTCAGCATATAGGAAACATTTGGGACAGTGCATCTGGGTCATTGTTTTGGAAAGTATCCCAGTTCGTGTTAACATATATCCTGTCTAGAAGTTTGCGGGTCTGCAGCAACAAGCCAGCCCTCCTGGTGCCCTCTTGTAAAATCCCTTAATGATGTGTTATCAGTTGTGTCATGTTAAGAAAACTGCTTAAAAAGTTTCATGAGCATAAAACATTAGGAAGGCTATTAAATTTTTAAAAACGTCATTTGGAAAGTAAAAGTCCTCGGAAAGTTTAATCTTTTCAAACTTTCTTCTCTAGTAAAATCTCCTTGGAACAGTTCAGTGTTTTCATACTCAGGACTGAAGAAGACTTCTGATTACAGTATCATTGCTGCACCTAAATTTCTCATGATTTAGCCACAAACCTCTTTTCCAGACACCTTGGCCTCAGTCTGTGCTCTGTTGTCTTTCTAAATATCGGTGTCAGGTCTGGTCTTATCACTGCAAATTTGTTCATTGGTCAAACACTAATTGTGGAAGGCTTTCTGAATTCTACATATTAGGCCAAGTAAGCTATGAAGCTATGAAGATGAGTGATCTTGTTCAAGGAGGTGCCTTTGAGCAGCACATTCTCCTGGAGGAGAGGTGCAATTAGAAAAGAAGTTGATAGGTGATACATGTATTTGAGAGCACAGAGGCAGCAGCTGATGACTACATGTCAGACATTCAGTCATGATTTGTAAACTGTGTTGCCAGAAAACCTAAGAAGGAAAGACCATTCAAATGCCAGGAATGTCATGACAGAGAATGTAGTTCTGGAAAATCATGGGTTGTTGAAGGACTGGAAGGACTAGAACCTTAATTCACATAGGGGATGGCAGAACGAGACTGGAAAAGGTAAAGATATAGTTGAATAAAAGGAAATGAAAGCAATTTCTTTAGTTAGGCATGCAGATTGAATTGAAGGGAGAAAAGGAAACTGTGAAGAAAATGATTAGATAAGAAAAGGGTACCAAGACAAAGAAGAAAAAGTGGGTGAACCAAGAGAAAATCATAACATAGAAATAAGAAAAATGATGTAGTAAAGGCAGGAGCCAATCATGAAATTTACAGGAAGGAAATGAAACCAGACGAGAAATATGACATGATTATTAAACTTCAGGATACTTTGACTCTGATGACTGGCAAAGACAGAGAAATGACTATTAGTTGAGAAACTTTAGAGACATGGGAAAAAGAAGATATAAAGGGCCGCGGATTTAGATCAGTGGTGTAAGCCTGGCAAGTGCGAGGTTATGAGTTAGATTCCTGGTTAAAAGAAAAAAGAAAGAGATACCAGTGGTCAGATTTCTTGAAGGAGAGAAGAGAGGAAGCACCAGCTGAAGCCTTATCCAGGGAAACTCTTTGTTTTCTCCTCTGAGCTAGAAAAATTTCATTCACATTTGTAACAGAAGGGAAAGGAAAGGGCTGAAAGGAAGGAAGATGTTGGTGATACAGGAAATAGAAGATTATAATTACTTTAGAAGGAAGCGTGAGAAATCTGTCAGTTGCTTTCACACATCAGCAGCAACTCTTTCTTTGTTCCTTCTCCAAGTGAAACTTAAACCAACCTTTTGGCTGGTAATACAGCTATCACTTTTATCTTAGTCTGAGAATTTGGCTCATACTTTCTCCCCTGGCTGTCCATTCCACTGCCCATTTCATAGCCTCCACATGTATCCCTCAAATTGCTGTCTAAGAGGAATAATGCCCAGTACCAGCATGGCAAATGATTGGTATGTAATTGTTCATAGCTCTTTTCTTCCTTACATGAATTTTGCTCATTTAGTAGCTTTTCCTCAAAAATAGCAAATATTCAATGTCTTCACTATGATCCAGACATTAAATCTCTTACGTGAATTAGTTTATTTAAAGCCCTCTAACATTAAAAATCCTATAAATTAGCCATTGTTTTCCCTGCCATTTTATGCCTGGGAAGTTCAGTAATTTATTCAAGAAAATTCATAAAGAGCTGAGCCCAAATTTAAATCCAGGTTGGTCAGTTACAGTCCCTATGCTTTTTAACTACTGCATCATAGTTGTGCATATGTGAAATTCATATTCGAATCTGTGTTTGACATAAATTATACTTGATATAAAACACAGACTTTCAAGCTTTCACATACAATTTCTAGTATAACTTTAGACACATGGAAAATACCCAGTTTGTCACTAATAACTAATAGAAGGGTGCAGCTCCCACAGTGGTCCTGCAGTCTGTCAAATGTGTTTTTCCGATAGTGTAATTGCTACTGTATTTGAATAGAGGAATGCCTACTGGTTTTATATATTTAACCAGATACATACTTTACTGGCTGAAGGTTTCTCTGTATATTTCCTTGTTTCTGAAAGAGTAAATAGTAAATACACCAAAGAAAAGTCACAAGAATATTTGAAAAGATAATTCTAAGCATGGCTAATATATGTGTCATTATATTCTTGTAATGTAGTAAAATAAATAATGAATTATTAAAATTTGCTTAGTAATAATCAGAACTAAAATGGTTTACTTTTATAACTGAATTCACATCTTTGGTGCCAGTATTTAAAATATATTACTATTATAGAAAATTAGATTTGTCGGCAAGAAAGTTGAGTTACTAGCATTATCAGACATTACTTGAACATACTATAGTGATTAAGTAGGCAGAAAATATTATTAATTTTAAAAAGCATTCTTCATGTATGAGATTATTACTTGCTATCAATAACTTTATCTAGGAAAATGAATGTTTGACCATGTAATTAGGATATTAAGATTTTTTCTAGTGATAACAATGGAATACTGAATTTATGAGTCAGATATTTTTATTTATAGTTACAGAAATAAACAGGAAGAGGACTATCTTTTTATAAAAAAAATGGCTTTGAATCTGAAGGTGTTGTATTTGAGATCTCATTAGTCATCTGGTAACATCAGAAACAGTTCAAGCTCCCTTCCGTTCTGTTCCATTCCCTTCCATTCCCTTCTGTTCCCTACCTTCACTGGAGTTACTCCAAAGCAAGAGGTGATTATTGACTCTGAGAGGAGTAGTGTCACTGAGAAGTATGTTCATAGGACTAAGGAAATTAGAAAAAAGGCTCCGGTGCTTGTGGGAAGGTTATAGATGGCCACTTTGTAGTCTTTGCATTGGAACATTTTTGAATTAAGAGGAGTTGGAGTTAGAACCTTCCCAGTGGTTTTCTGCTAAAATAGTTTGGAGAGGACTGTGACTGAGTTTGATGACTTCACTGGACAAGAGCAATCGATAAACTTCCAGTTATTCAGGAGAATACATTTAGTTGACTTTTGCCTGAATTCATTTAGTGTTCTCGAGAAATAGACCCAGAAAATTGAAGATGACTTAGAGGCCATTGTTTTCCTGTTTCTCCGTAGTCACCAAGAGCATCAGATCTGAGCAGTGAGAGGTAGCTCAGCGAGGACGTTTTTTTCACGACTTGTTGCACTGACCCCACAATTTTCTGCTTTTGTGTGAATCTTGGACCTCACCATTTGGATTTAGCTCAGCCAAGAGTAAGACCAAGTTGAAAAATTAATGCTCCATATTCAATACCTATATCTACTGACAATAGCCAATATTTATTCTCATGTACCAAACACTGCAAAGGACAGTTTATCAAAAATTTATTCAGACCTTATGACAACCTGAATTATATACCATCATTAACTCCATTGACTGATAGAATGGCTAGAACCTGGAGAATTTATGTAACTTGCTCCAGGTTCCTGTGCTGATGAAAGGAAGACGGTATTCAGATTTAAATCTAAGTTACTCTGATTCTGTCAAGGACTTGGCAAGAACTTTGTATGCGCTGAACAATGGAGAGAAAACAGAAAGGTGATTTCAAATAAAAGGGGAAAATTACAGAAATTTTTGGAATCTTTCAGTTAATCAGGAAAAAGCAATGGTTTTTCATCAATTTAAGTATTTTTATTCATAAATATCTGAATTCAATTATACTGAGTTGAGTGATAACGATAGTAATAATACATTTTATTAATGGAGGTATATTTTTGCTAAGATTAGTGGTAAATAGTGTCAGCACTTTACTGAGCTAAATAAATAAGGAGTTGCTAGCAGGTAAGGGTTTTCATACGTCTTGAAAACTGAACTGAGTTTTGTGTTTGTTGATCCTTTTGTCTTAATTTTGTATCCTTTGTTTCAGAGGTTCCATTTTCAATGGCTAAACTCAGTCACATGAGAAGCTGTTTCAAGAGGAAACTTTTTGATGGTTTAAGCAGTTGGAATCTGTGTTGAATTCTTATTGCGGTTTAAAATGTGCCTTTGGGACACACGTGTAACATGAAAGCTCCCAGACCTGACTTAACACACTAAACGGCTTGCTTGTCTTTCCTCCCAGTTGTTTCTATCTCCTTTCGCTGTTTACGCTGTGACTTTTTATGAACAACACAGAAATCTGGACATTTTAATGGTAGATAAATTATATGAAGAAACTATCATAGTGAAAAATACTGTTCAGTGTCTAAGACTCTTTCATGCCAAATTTTATCATTTTAAGTGACAGAAACAGATAGTTGTTCTCTGTTTAGGAACCATACAGGCATCCAATGACATAGGTGTGATATCATTTTGTGATATTTATTTGGTTGGCATGCCCTTCCATAATAAATAGATTTCTTTTCCCCCTAAAATGTTGATCATTGCTGAATCATCTTATCAGAATTTCCTGTTAAAAGCATTCTTTTTTTATTGTTTTGTGTGATCAGAAATCTCAGAAAAAAATTATATTGAAATTGTCATAGACGAAAGCAAAGGCCATAATTGTTACCACCAAGGTCACAGCAGAAAAGCAATATAGAAAATTACATCTTCCATTTGAAAAACTCTATTTAATGTCTCTATTATCTGTATTTGGTTTAGAGAGACTTCTATATATTTTAAGAAAATTTGACTGCAAATTACTCTGTTCATTTAGCTACAGATGCTTATCAAGTATGTACTAACTGCAAGAAACATTACCAATAAAGATATACGCACTCTAGCTTAATGGAGTGGAAAAATAATTCCTGTCCTAATGGAGTTGAAAATCTCATGGGAGAGTCAGGCAATAAATAAGAAAAATAAGTTAAATACATAATATGTTAGACAATGATAAGAGGTATGGAAAAAAGATAAAGCAGGCAAGCAAAAACATTATGGTTGAGGAATAGGAGTTTTGCAGTTTTAATAAAATATTTCTCATAGATTATCCTCAAATATATGTTTTAACAACTTTATATACAATTTTATCCACTGTACATAAGATACAGATTTGATTTATTAGCTTAATTAGGTAATTATACTACATCCTCTATTTTTTTTCATTTATATCAACTCCTGTAGTCATATTAATGAATAAAAAAGCAATAGAATTTGGTGGATTCACAATCTATTTTTGGTCATTACATTTGACTATTTCATTATTAATTACTATCATGCTATTTATTTGGTTGTTACAAAATTCTGTTGCCTTAACTTATATTTATGCTGTCTATTGAACTCATGATAAAAAATATGGTCGAAAGATGAAAATGCGTGAGTATTCATAACATTCTCACATTAGTATGACTGAATTGGTGTTTATGAAATGGTCTTCCTGAAGATTCAGTAGCAATTTCCTCATTTTTTTTTTTTATGCTCAGGTGAATAAGATGTGTGGTTACCCAATTAGAGAGACTAGAAAGAATAAACATGTCATCTGGTACTTAGATACATCATTATACTCTCACAAACTAGGAAGTGTTACGCAGTAATTGTCTTTCTTTGGCCCACTCCCATGAAGAGTTAGGGTGGGTTTCATTAGTTTTTACAAATAGATGCTTCTTATTACTTGTCTATATGATCACTGCTCAATCAGTAACATATATGTAATAAGTACATTCAAGGCACTTCTTAGAGGATATGTTTCGAAGTCGTCTTCCCAAAATGCTTATGAAAAGCTGGTATGGGAGAAAGAATGTGTATTTATAGAGGATTTCTTACAAGAGATACAGATCTGCCACCCTCCTAGATTGGGAATTACAAATTCAGAGGATGAAAGAGCCCTAGAAAGTAGCAAAATTCATTGAAAGCAACTATGTGACTGGAAAGCAACTATGTGCCCACCTAAGGGACAATAATTTGTTAGCTCAACAAAATTCTCCTACAAGCAGATGACCATTGTGCAACTTTATCCCTAAATAAACAGTTATCTCCCAGTTAAGGAGATTAAGATGGGATGAACAAAATCCATATAACCAAACTACATTATTCGATTTTTACTTAAAATATTTTTGAATTTTGACATACTATCAACTTGATCATCCACAAGGAAAAGAAACAATAAAAATAGAAGCACATGGTTTTGTTTACTATATTTCCATATCAGTGTCCCTCCATGAGGGCCCTTCTGAAGAATTTCTGTGTGGTCTCAATACCAAAATTACTTGTGCTTTCACTGTGAGTGAATCACCGACTTCATGTTACGGGTAAAGTAAGTAGATTTGGAAGTCATCATTTTATATCAAATTGTAGTAGTTTTTGACATGAATATTGTCTTTGAAAACAGGTTCCTATTTCCAACTTTGAGTTGTGTCTTGTGAAACTTAATCTAAATTCGTGACTGAGCTCTGGCCAGTGGACCTCATCCTATGCTATGTATACTGTTTTCCACCTCATTAGTGACTTTATCTTATCTTTACTTTCACTTCCTCTTTTATTCATTCCCTCATGTATCTGTTTTAAATCTTATATTATATCGCTATTTTTTCCATTTCAGGCGTATGTGAGTATGCAGACTACCTTAGAACTTTTGGGAATATATAAGTTAAATATAAATGAATAAGCTACTTCTAAAATCTACAGTCATCCAGATTTTTCTTCCCCTAATGACTTCGCTTCTAATTGTATTATGAGATACATCCCAAATTCCAATTGGTATGTTACCAAACATAATTGAATAATGATAGCAAAGTGTTTGCATTTTTACGTGAATTGTACATATATATATATATATATATATATATAGATAGATAGATCTTATAATAAAAATATGTTCACTTTCTTGAGTGTGAATAAAAAGATAAATGCACTTCTAGTCTTGGAAGTAGCATGTAAACTAAAGTCAGTCTTCTATGTCTGCATGATTGTCACAAGCTTATGTGCCACCTTTGTGCAAATTAAGAAAGGATGATCTATCCTTCTAGAGAATAAAGTCCAAGGTCACGACTCATCCCTTGGTCATTGGTGCAGAGCAAAGATTGTGTCCTGGACTTTCTAAGTTTTGAGGCAGGCACAACGTGCTGAACCATTCACAGAGCTCTATTAATATGTTTAGTGTGAATTGTATCTGCTGCATGTGTCTGACCAAGGAGAATAAAGTTGAGAGCTAATGGATAAATTTGAGGTTAGTCTCATTTTACAAACAAATAAATAAAAAATAAGTAGCTCTAATCACACAGAAAAAGAAAGTGAGACAATAGGGTGGATATTTGTCAATAAAAACTCTTAAATTTTTGATACATGCTGACTTCTTCCTATATTTAATAGCTAAATAGTTTTTGGTAGATCATGGACTTCAGAATCTGATGAAACCTTGATCCTTTTGTAGGCAAACACATAAAAGCATGAGCACACAATTATTTTATGGAGTCCCTAAAAGTTACCAATTTAGGTGACAGACCTCAGCTATTGATCATGAAGAGCTCGCTCATTTATTCAATGATATGTTCAGTAAAAGTATAATGATAAAATCTTTAAGAAGATCCACTACCATTATTTTTTAATCTCTCAAAAATGCCAATATCTGGGCTCACTAAAAGTATGTTTTGTTATTGGACACCTTACAAATGTTGTTTCTGAACAATTCTAAACAGAACCAGAGACTTTTATACTATTAAAATAATGAATCATAGGAATAAATGTAATCTTTTTCTTATATATCTAGCCCAGTGATGATGAACCTTTTAGAGCTTTCAGCGATACAGACAGCCAACTCTGGCTAGCTTGCCACAGATTCGCCACCCCTGCTCTAGCTTAATATTTCACATTCTAGTTATTTTTATGCTTAACCATGTTTAATAGAAAAGGAAGTGTTAAACTATTAAACATTAAGTGAAATATTGATAGTCATTTTAAATGATATTTTTAAAAATTACTAAAGACCTAGAAAAATGCTTAGTTATACTGCTAAGCTAATTTGGTAGACTATGGAAGATTTCAAGCAATCTAACTACTACTTAAAATATTACATAGTGAAATAAAGAGACTATAAAGTACTACACTCAAACAATCCGTGATTCTCTTTAGTAAAATCCATCCTTTGTTCTATTTATTGAAAAATTATTCTATTATTCTCCAGATTGTTATAATGAAAAGACATTTCTTTAC
This sequence comes from Cuniculus paca, assembly GCA_004365215.1. Lineage (NCBI taxonomy): Eukaryota > Metazoa > Chordata > Mammalia > Rodentia > Cuniculidae > Cuniculus > Cuniculus paca. The sequence goes on from RJWT010018608.1 coordinate 11,041, forward strand.
ATTAATAATGAGAAAAAGACTTTCTCTTAAAATATAGAAAAGAAATTGTGTATATTAATCAGCTGGAAAATTGCCTTCAAGCAACAAGTGTTCAGTCCTTACTAATAAATGTTCATATTATTAGGCAGCATCAAGTATTCTCTTTGGGACACAAAGAAACTGAATAATTTGTTCAGTGATTATTCATATTAGATGTATCAAATGACTAAATTAAATTGTGGTATATTTTGTGTGTATTGCAGTCTGTAATTTTCTTATATTATTAAAAGACTTTGAGATAGATTTTTAAGCTTTTTTAGGTACTCGCCTATACCACTATGCATATGTGAGAATTAATTATTGGCATCCATACTTATATTTTGCACAGCAGTGACACTTTTGTGGCACTTGGTCATATTTCTTATTTCCACTATAAGTATCAGTTTGGAATAGATGTCATAAACCATTTGTGGTTTGGGGTTGAAATTTTGTCACAATGTTGAAAAATCTCACCCAGAGGGTATGAATTAAATGTTTGGCTTCTACCCATAACTTGTGTGATACCAATGCTAAAACAACATCTCAAAGGGTAAAAACCATCATTCTGGTAAAATGAATGGATTCCATAACTGAGTTCTTTGTGGCAGCTTGTGTATACTTGGAGCACTCAGGACTGGTGAAGACGGGACTATGGGTTGCAAACTGCCCGTTGGTAGGAACTAACACATGGCGCTGGGCTTCCAGGTTGTGAGACTCTAAAACTTCACTGTAAATAGACCATAAATAGTCCTTCCCCCAAGTTGGACAAACACATATGATTGTGTACCGTTGTTATCTGTGGCAAGTTTTCTGTTTCATCAAAGCCAGTTTTCCTCTAGGCAGCAAAACTTTGGTAACCCTTGAGACAGAACCCTCACAGGTTTGGAGAGTGCCTTTGATTTTCTCCTACATGAACTCTTCTGTTCAAACCTAAATATGTTTAAATCTTCTCATTTTGCCCTTTCCTCATTTGAAAAATTATCTTGTGATCTTAGTACATCACAAGCCATCCTTGGAACACATTTTTTAACTTATAGCGTGAACTTTATTAATATTCTCCATTATTATATGTTTTTTTTTCAATTTGTAATAATAAGAACACAATTTTAAATGGTGTAATATTAATACCAGGTTTGCTATTAGTTCAGTTGCTATTTAATGATTTACTGGTTAGAGTTGCCAATACTTTTGTTTGTACTTGTAAAATATAAGCATATGACTTTTCTAGCCTCAGGGGTAAAAACCTCCCCAGATGTACATGCACAGATTCTACAACTCTGGGGGATGAGGAGCAAGCAGAGATTTGGTGGCCTGATTGCCAGTGTCTGGCAGCCACGTTCCCAGCCCACGGGATGTGCTGGCAATATGTCCAGGCAGCACACTTAAGTGAATCCAGCAGTGAACCTCACTTACATAGGTGCAGTCCATAGAGGGCATATGGAGAGGAAAAGATCACAGTGTGAGTTTCCAGGGGACTTCGTGTCTAGTTAGGTGGGAGAGATTTGGAATATGGAGAGAGAAAATAAAGTGTTATGAGAATTAAATTAAAGGGCCAATTATTTCCATATGAGGAAAAGGCAGGCTTCTTACACAAGCAGACACTTGATCTGGGTCAGATGGGATAAATAGAACTGAACCAGAATTTGTAAAGTGAGAATATTTTATGTAGGGGAAATTGCACTAAAAAGTATGATCATCTAAGCATATGGTCCAATACAGTTAAATTTAGTGATGTGAATTTGCATGCATACATAATCATTCTGACCTTCATATTTTTCACCAGTGAGGGACAGTAATGCCAATATAATATAGGTATTTTGAGAATCAAATAAAATAATATAACCAAAGGGCTTAGGTGAGTACCTGCCATTCAGTGGCAATCCCTGTGATGCTGCTAAGGACAATAATGCTGTAACTTCAACACAAGTACTATCGAGTTGTAAGTATAACATTCTTTCTTTCATGGATAAGTGGAAATTGACCTCACTGAACCTAGCTTATTACCAGATGGATTAAAATGAGACGAGGCAGAGATTCCAATGATCTTTTCTAAAGAAAAAAATTACACCAATGCCATGTGGCAAAGGCAAAAGAATCATGAATGAAAAGAGAGAATCCAGAAAGACAACAAAAAATGTGAAACTAAAGGACACAAGAAGTGTGTGTTATTGAACATTGAAGCACTTCATCTTTTAGGTGACATAGCTGGGAGAAGTATTTTTGCAGTAGTGTGTAGCTTTAGATTGGGCAAGGGGTAATCTACGACAGCATTTTACATGGACTGAACTAACTGCAAGATGGTTTTTACCTTTTCTATTAATCTATTATTGTCATTTTAGATAACAGCAAGGACTAGAGATTGATAAATGTATCAAAATGTATATCATGATTGGAGGCTCAGGTTACATCCCAAATAAAATCAGAATTTGAAAGTAATAGCTGAGCATTTACAGCTATCAGAAGTTGAGTCATTTGGGGAATACCAAAATCAAAATAATACCATAAAATAGAATAATATAACAGATACCCTATCATCTAAGGCAAGGACTTACCTATCAAGGGTGTATAACAAGTTTACAAGTTTACAAGTACAGGTAAGACTCAGCAACAGAAGTTGTCCTATACCAGAATTCAATCAGTTTTGCCACTAAAGTAGTTCTTGAATTAGCATCCTTTGTTGTCTATGGTTCTTGTATTGATACAGGGGAATGAAACTTCCAACCCACTATGTCTGACACGAGTTCGTGTTCTCTAAAATCGAAGAATGAATTTTAGGAACAACGGAGGTTAAGAGCAGGATATATTTATTGGGAGAAAGAAAGAAAGCTTCTGTCAGAGGGACAGAAGGGGTCCCAAGTTGGTTGCCAGAGACTGTCATTTTTAGGGACTTTTTATAGAGTAGATGGGTCCAAGGTGGGGAAGAATGGGAATTCCTTAGGTGGGCATAAGGTGTGACAGAACTATGGTTAACCAATAAGATTAATTGCTCAGGTAAAATTGATTAAGTCCGGGACAAATGGGGAAGGAGTCTCGTAGCTAGTGAACATGTTTAGCGAGCAGTGACTCTTCCCCTAGGGGGTCGGGCTAGGTGACTCTGGCTTCCTCAGGGAGGTATAGACCCATTTAGAATATCAGCCTCAGGAAGTGGGTGCATTTGTTTGATCTGTTGTCCTGAGTCCGGCCCACAGCAGGAGGTGTTCCTCTCCTTTACAGTTGCAAGGTATCTAGGTTTTTGCATTGGCTCCTTGGAGGACCTGGCCCTGCCTGACTGCCTATAATAATTCTAACTATCTCAGCTTCCTTCAACAGTGTGACTGGAGGAAGGGTAATTTGGAAAGATCAATTTGGGTGCAATAGACATTGGGTGATAGGGCAGTCAGGAATCTTTGCATCAAACCACAAAAGCTAACTTCAAAAAGACAAAATGGGAATTAATGAGAATAATGTAGGGTCAGTCAAACAGAGGAAAACTGGAGGTCCAGACTTGGGACACAGGAGCTACATACTAGGGAGCTGAGCAGTAGTAGCCTCCGTGAGATTCATGTGGTCTTCATGTCTCCACTCTCTCTTCATCCCAGTATTCATGCTGTCATGTGTTCAACCTTTAGAAACTTTGGTAAGCTCAGAAGGACTTGAACTCTGCACATGATTGTCTTTGTCCGTCCTGAAGAGGACAATGCAGATATTACACGTTTGGCTTCTTTGTGGGAGGTAGTCATTATTTTCCAAGGAAATGTGCAATGGGAGGGTGTTCTACACAGAAATTGGGGTATGAATTAGGAAAGGCTTTGGATGTTAAACAGATGTGTTTCCTGAGGTGAAGAGGTAAGGGTGTGAGAAAGGGAATAAGAGAAGGTGTAAGGAATGTAAGTTTCTAGAAAACAATTTCCAGCAATGATTGCAAGTTGCTGTACTGTTGATGGATTTAAGGACATGGTGGAAACTTAGCTGATCCTTGAAGATCAGGCAAGTAAGAAGCAAGAGAACATTGCAGATTGCAGGACAAGAGTGAAGTGAATCACAATCTCAGAATTTTAGTCTTGTTTATAAGCATGGTGGTGTTAGTAATGAGGGGGTGTGTCATGTCTGCTTCATGGCTTCTCTCATAAAGTGAAGAATGGTGGACTATGAGATGAAGTTTAAGATGCCTTTTATGAGAACAGTTTGCAAAGGGCGTACTTTGGAACCTGAAGAGAGCTGTGGTCATTCTTTTCACTTTCCTTCTACAGATTGCTTAGTAATAACCTACTTATCCTGAGATGAGGAATATTGCTTATTCATCATTATATCCTCCTGCTTTTAATCTGCTACTTTCCAGCTACTTCTGGAAACCTAAACCTCAAGAAAGTGAAGGCTTAGCTGGAGCTGAATGATTCTATTTGATGAATGTAGATTTTTAAGAATTTTGCCTTGGCACTTAGGGTCAAACTTGCTCATCTATGCTATAGGAAACTATTAAGTTTTTCCAATAAAAATCATCACAGTTACTATTTTTCCAAATGCCTCTTTCATAAAAAAAAGTCCTATGTAAGTCTTTTCTTAAAAATAATTGAAAGTGTCTATCTTGTTATGCTCCAAACCTCTCTTTGCTACTATTTCTTTTTGAAAAGTATAGTAGAAAAGACACTAATTCTGATCATAGTGAAATAAGAGAATGCTGATATTATTTTATTTGGGTTGTTTCTTTTCTGAGTTAAACTTGTATGTTTTTTTGATTTTTCATCATGCAACCATTTGCCCACTATCATTTCCAAATGCTGTCTGTTATAGATGTACTCTAATATTCTTCATATGTCACTTTAATGTCGTTCATATGTTTTAAGAGTAACTATTTTGTCTTTGTAACACTAGAATAATTTAAAGGGAACGTTTTTGAAGTATTGGTCTATTTCATGGTAGAAGGGGCCAAATAAAATAGTTTTGTTTATTTGGAGAGCATGCCAACAGACATGAAGTTCAAGAAATAAGCCTAATTCATTTTAGCATTTTGAAGTAGTTCCGTGGAGGTAGCACACAATGTGAACCATTGAAAAGGTGTTATTAAAATTGATGTTGAGAGATAGGATTACAGATGGAAAGAATGCATGGGGAAAAAAACCTGAATTTTTGACGCTTGCCTCTTCCTGATTCTTTCATCTACTTAGTTGACAGTTTTTTCACTTCTAAAATTCAGGGTCTCTCTTTTCCAGGTGCTCAACATGGGGTCAGGGCCTTGGAGTACTATGTTATCTCAGCCTTTAGACTCGCAGCACACAGCAACCCCTGTCCTGCCATGTCATTTCTGTGCTCAGACTCTACTCACTTGTCTTCAGGACATACAATATCCTAGAAGAAGGGACTGTTGTTTCAAAACTATTTGTTACTTAGAGTTGGTTGAAAAGCACTCTCTTTAACCCATTTCCTTGAACAGTAGCAGCTTGAGGTCGAAAAGCAGATGAATATCAATGATAGTAGGGGAAAGCAGAGAAGGTCTTATTTTCTGACCTACATGTCTCACTTGTTCCACTTGTCCTTTATACTCTTAGCCTTTGTTCAGGTGTCCAGAGGGTAACTCAGGCACAAATAGTGAAGTAAACAGAGTATTTTATGGAACCACTTACTTTATGATATATAATCATTTTCAAATGGATCCAATTTTTAAGCTTCCATAGTAGTGATTACTTGAGATACATCAGGTACTTTTTGAAGGAACTGTCTTTGTCATTTAGCATTTTTATTCAGAATCTGTATTTTGTGTAACTAAAATACATACCTAGATTGCTTTATAGATCATCAAAAATTAATATAAATTATACAAGTAGATAATACTGAAAATACACATACTGCAAAGTTATTCATGCACTCACCATGGTAATGCTAGGTTTAGATTTAAATGTCAACCTGATTAGATGTTTTCAGTGTTGTTGTACTGTTTTATTAGTGCTGATACTTGGAGACGAATGGAAAAAAAGTGATGCAGTGACAATTTCCTAACGTGGTTAAGAATATAAAACTTGGAACTGGATTAACAGTGTTGAACCTCCTGACTCCTCAGTGTATTATCTCTGTGACTGAGACTAAGATGTTTAGCACCTCTGTACTGGTGGCTCACTGATGAAGCATAGATAACTGTCATGGGATTGGAGTAAATATCAGCAGACCCAAGCATTGTATTTTTTTGATAGAAGCATATTACATGTATATATGATTTTTTTCTAAGAGATTACTCAGAATGTGTTGAAATGTTTTAGTGTAATTGGAAATCCTGGATGCACTACAAGTAATTGTGTACTATTTTGAATTCTTCATGATTGTTTCTGCCATAGGTCATTGCTGACTGTGGTCAGTAGAAGCAGCAGCAGAGCCACTGGGACCACAGCCTATTATGGACTTTCTTGTGATCTTGGCCAAGTTTCTTAACCTCTCTGCACCCCTGTTGTCTCATCTATAGAAATGTTAGCTTGGATTGCATAATCTCTAAGGTGTCTTTCAGCTCTAAAAGTCTATGAATCTAAAAGCCTATGACAGTATATTTTGACTTAATGAGTTTTACACATGGAGCACTTTTGAAAGCATCTAGTTTTTTTTTTTTATACAAAAGACTTTTTCAGGTGTTTCCTCCTCCTCTTTCCCACCCACCTTTTCCTCCTCCTTCCTTCTATTATGTAGACTTTGTAGAGATTTTGCTTTTAGATTGGAAAAAATAATAGGATTTCCATTTCTAAGATACAGTAATTGAAGTTGCAAGAGATTAAATTCGTAGAGTAGGAAAGATCAAACACAACAAAAACAAAAAGCAAAACCTTAAATTTGCTTTCTTTGTAAACTTATCATCCCCCATCCCCTAGTTTTCCACATTGATTCCTTCTCCCATTTTCACTAACCCATGAATGGTATCTCTAGCTGTCCAATCCTTTCCGACTGAGTTCTGGAAGCCATCATAAGAGTTATATTTCTTCCCAAACTACAGTGATTCAGTACCAAAGTCAAGACTATTCTACTAAACATATCTAAAAATTTATCTTCTACTTTTCAATCTCTTGCCACCAATTTAGTTCAATCTTTAATCACTCAATTCTTCTTACACTGTGCCAACTAGCCTATTTCCCTTATTCAGATCCCAAATCCCTCCAATAAATTCTCTACTCTCATCCACCACAGTAGGGTATGTATGACTGACTGTCATGTCCAGGTTCTTACCAACTCTACATCAACTGCTTTTTCACTACTTAAATTGGCTTAGTCATCATTATATCCTCCTGCTTTTAATCTGCTACTTTCCAGCTACTGCTGAACTATTTTCTTTCTCTCTTGTTTTCTTTTTTCTTCTTTCTTGGTACTTTTTGGTAGTACCTACAGCCTAACTTTATCCTCCTCTTTCCACCAAAGTCTGGCATAGCTTTCTTTTTCATGCATTCTGTGTCTGCCAGGTATACACAATAATCTTGCAAGACTCAGTAAGTGACTGTTTAGCAGATTTTGATCCTGTGAAACTTATCACCAAACCAGTTTACTAAGAATAAAGAGGAGCCCCTGCTATCATTTTTAATACATATAATCATGAAAATGATTGCAAATATAGTCACATTGACTGAGATGCTAAGTGGACACACTCTAGCTAAAGCTGAGCTAGTCGTCAAAACCATACACATCCACCAGGAAATACAGCTGTGATATACTAAACAGCTTGCACTCAACTCGTTCATTTTGTCATTCTTTCATTCTCGACACATTCTTAT
>RJWT010018609.1:0-18774 GCA_004365215.1 Cuniculus paca
CTATGTACTGAAACCTCTATAAACTCTGGGCTAGAATAAACCTCACCTTCTTTAACTTTGGATGTCAGGTATTTTGTCTCAGCAACAAGAAAAGTAACTAAGTCCACAGTGCTTCGTTTGTTTTATATTTTCAAGAAGAAACAACAATAAAAAGATACAAAATTTCAAAACAAGATTGTAGGAGAGTAACAATGGTTAGTACATTGCATATTGTTACTTTCAAAGTAGTTGTTAATATTACACAATATAGACTTGAGAAATTGATCAAATATAGGCACAAACTTTTCTTTTCAATGAACTAATAGCAATTAGTAGTATAACTGTCTTAACTATTTTGTGAGTAAATACATTTATTTATTCATCATTTTCCCTTCCTTCTTTTCTCCTTTCCCCAATCCCAGTTTCTTTTTCCTTTTGAACAGTTTCTACACATTTCACAACATTAGTTATAAATTCTGGATCTTATTTACTTTTTCAGCTTCTTACACTAGGGAGGCAGTATGATGTTTATGCATGCAAGTCAAATTTAGTTCACTTTAGAGTATGGTCTCAAGTTGCATCCATTTTCCTATAAAAAATCTCAAGTTTGCCAGGAAAGTAGCTCAGCAACACAGTGCCTGCCTGGCAAGCTAGAGGTTGAGAGTTTGATCCTCAGTACCAAAATAAATAAATAAATATAAAATAAAAGTCTCACATTTATCCTTCTTTATGGCTGAGTAGTATTCCATTGTATGAAAATGCCACGAACCTTTTATACATTCCACAGTTAATGGGCATTTGGGTTGTTTCCAAGATTTAGCTATTACAAATTCTGTTACTATAAACATGGGTGCACATATATTGCTGTGGTGTGATGTTTTTAATTCATCTGGGAAAATACCCAGAAGGGGACTAACTATGTCAAAAGGGAACTATAATCCTAGTTTTCTATGGAAACTCTGCACTGATTTCCTTAGAGCCACTTCATTTAAAGACTGTTCTCTGAGCAAAGAAGATGCCAATACCTTCAGATCTTTTTCAAAGAAAGTTATAGTATACTCACTGTGCAGGTAGCTGGTTTCAAGGAAGTCACATTTGTATAGAACTGACCAGTTCATCATGCCCTGCATCCTCCTACAGTAGCACAGGGGAAGAACACATGTATGGAGGGTACTTCAATATAAAGCCCATAAATACAATTTCTTTACTGAGCCCACACACTCTATTTATGAGACATCTATTCATAGTGAAAGATTGGAATATACAAAAAAGTACTTCCTTATTTCTTAAAATTTGAAACACAATAACCTACACCTGCTACTTAGAAGAAGAGAGATTGTTTTTTGGCTCGTGGTGTCAGTCCATAGTCAGCGGACTCCAAGCAGGAACAGCATGAAGGAAAGGCATGGTGAAACAAAGCGGCCCATGTCACAGTGCGTGGGAAGCACAGGGAGGACAAAGGAGACATGGAGGGAGACATTCCCTCTACAGTGACCCTCAACTTCTGTTCAGGCCCCATTTTGCTATAGCACTCCTAGCTGCCAAACTCAGCAGTACACGATTGCACTGATGAGTGATGCAGAGAAAACCCCCAAATCAGTGCCCCCAGGATCCAGTCGCCTTCCACTATCACAGACTGATGAGGCCCGCAACCTCCCAAATGAGCGGACAGCGAAGGCGTACATAAAAGAGACAAGTGATACGATTTTAAGGCTCCAGGAGCGTCAAGACCCTCTAGCAGAATTCGAGATTCTGGGGACCGAGACAGAGAACTTCTCTGGGCAACCCGCATTTACTTGGTTGCAAACACAGGGAGGGGATACTGAGGAAACCGTGGGAGCTGAGCAGCACCTTGGGGGTCAGTTCAAAGATTTCTCCAAGCAGTAAACTATTCTAATTCAGGGAAACCATCTTATCTCCAGGTTGACATTTATGGCAGGACTGAGACAGCAGGAGTGAGATGCCTGCAGCTGCAGTCTCTATCTGGTTAATTGGGGTTGGAGCCAGGCATCCTCAGCTGTGGCCTTATCTTGTCCTTCGAGGCATCACAGCAGCACAGGCCACTACAGGCCTCAGCCAGGACCAGTGACTCATACAGGCTCACTTACTATGAATCTGCTGCCCATCTCCAGACAAGGGGCTGAGGCCTGGGACAGACCCACAAGTAAGCAAAGAAGGCCAATTGATTGATCTTAAATCCTGCTCAGAGTGGCTTCGTGGTGGTCTCCATCATTCCACAAGTCTCTAAATGGGAGTGCATGAGGCCTTTGGGGGACCTTCTCCACAAACACCATAACAAACCTGAAGATAAAACTCTTTACCAGAAATGACATTTGGAAGTACTGCGTTCCAAACTTTTATGCATGTGTGTTTATTCGGATTCTTGTTAAAAACAAAACTGAAGGTCCCACAAGTACACAGTCACTAAAGGCACACTAAACTGCATACGTGTTTGTACATCCTTTTACCTCCTTTTCTATGCTTACCATACAGGGAACATTTCCTTTTATTAAAATATGTGTGAGGATTTCATGTTGAAGAATGTGGTATAGTATGAAGTTAGGAACTTTGCATAAGCACCCACCTGGATTTGCATATGAAGGTCTCCAGATTTTCCTTCCTGTTCCTCTTGTCCACTAGACTCCTGGGAACATTGTGGCCCAGGCACTTTGATCCTACCCACGGAATTTCTCCACTGGAATTGATTGCAAGAGGTAGGAGATCGAGTAGGAAGAGAGAGGGAAGTAACGGGAGGGGTGAGAATGCACAATGTATGTTCCATGCATGTATGAAAACCCCAAATGAAACCCAGAATTCCGGGTAACAAGTAGGCACTGATTGAAATCATCGCGATCTGAGTATATCCATGCGAAGTGGAGTGAAGAAGGCAGCCACAGAGAAATGCCTGCTGGGTTGTTCCCATTTTGAAAAACAGGCAAAATTATTGTAAACTTTTAGGGAGGCATGCTGAGGTGAGACAACAGTAAAGAGAGCAGGCAGTGCTGACTACATGGGTGTTTGCCCCGTGACGGTTTATTGGATAGGACACTTAGATTTTGTGGGTTTTTCTATATGTCTCTGACGCTTCACGTGCCCTGAAAGCCATCGAAATCCCCCCAAACCCAGGTAAAAAATTCTCTCTATAACTTAGCCTATACGGTTCCAGCGTAGTTCTCATCCATGAATGTAGTGTGCAGATGCTCTTATAGCACACACTTAGAACTCAGTATATTGTGCCCATCTTTTTGGTGACATGGTTCATTGAAACTGTAATATCTGTATTAAAAACACAGTGACTGAAAATACCAAGTGTGGGGGATATGAGAAACTGGCTTTGTAATACATCATTGATGGGACTGTAAATTTGTGCCGCCACATGGGAAAATAGTTTTGTAGTTCCCAGAAAGCTCAATGTGCACTTTCCATATGACCTGCTGATTCCCCTCTGGGGTACCTAGCAAAACAGAAGCGAGCGAGCTCATGTGCACACAGAGGGTCAAATGTGCGTATTCACAGGGCAGTGTTCCTAGGAGGCAAAGCATGGAAGCCATCAAAATGCATTAAATGGACAAGTGACCAGCTACACGGCGGCACATTCATATGCACACAGGGGAACACACGCTATGGCACGGGCGAGCCCTAAACACACCCTGCTAAGTACAAAGAGCCGAGCTGTACGTAGTCCACTTCGTGCGATTCCGCTTGCCTTTTTAATGCCAGCATGTAGCTCCGTTGGAGAGATGAAGCATCAACTGTTTAACCAAATGTCAGATTTGGAGTGGTTTCTCCACTTTCCACATTACCAGCAGTGCTGTGATGACCGTTTTTCTGGCTGATATTTGGGGTCGAGCGTTATCATGTCTCTAGACCAGGACAGGTGAGGGTTTGCGCATTTGGCATCGCCTTGTAAAAAAGTGCCATGGCTTTTGCGTACGGCTGCAGAGGCTGCACGCTGGCGGCCATCCAGAGGTCAAAGCCTCTTCTTAGGATTGTGGCACTGCCCTGCTGGTACTGCTCCCCAGGCCTAAGGATGCTGCTCTCAGGATGCCGTGTGTCTGTCTGTAGTTGTCCTGGGTGTGCAGCCACCATGACCTTCCTCGGCCCTACTGCCAATGGCCAGGTCCCAGGCTTTGCTGTTGCCACCATCATGTGGATCCTCCACAGCACTCTCATGAGTCTGGAGTGGTAGGTGTGGAACACGGATGACCTGTCACCCTCCTATGCTGGCCCCGTCTGTGTGAGACTATGAAGAGTGTGCACTTACCACCATCACACCTGCAGCAAAGTCAGAATGTGTCACCCACACACATATACTGATACATTCCTCGCTCCCAGTGTAAGTGTAAGTCGGCCCCTTCTGGGGGTCGCCAGCACCCTAGGGCTCACTATCTTAGCACTAAGGAACCTGCACATGGGAGTCCTACAGAAGGTCGTCACCCGCATCCCATTCGCCTTGCATGGGCTCTGAGCGCTGCTGCTAGTGCATGCATCTCCACTGCTCTTTTCTGGAATCACCACTCTGCCATGAACATCGAGGGGATTCACGTCCCTCCATCTTCCCATGTCCCATTCAAGCCCAATACTCAGGAAAGTGGAAGTGCCATGCTCGTGGCAATGCCAGCTACCTTCTTGATGTAGTCAGGTGGGGGCAGATTTCCTTTCTTATACTTCTCCTGGTCATCCAAGTCATCCCGAGGTCTGCAAAACAGCTTCGCAGGTTGCACTGGATTTCTAAAGTCCACATTCCCAGGAGTTTATGCAAAATGCTGCAGCAGTGCTCCACCAAATGTGTCCAAGGATTCAAGGCCACGGCAAAAGTACTTGGGACAGAATGTGGACACTTGCCCACACATCCTTTCATTCTGTTTGTCACATCAATTTCATTCACTGATTTCCAGCTTAAATGAGAGGTTTTCATTTAAAAAAAAAAACCATGTCAATCTCCCAAAGGTCTGAGTGTCTATGGGTTATAAGTATTCTTGACCAAGGTAACAGCGTACACACCCAGTGTCCTAGCTACTTCCTCAATGCTGAGGCAAAGTACCTGACACCCACAAGTTAAAGGAAGAAAGGTTTGTTTTAGCTCACAGTTTGTAGAGGTTTCAATCCATAGTCAGCTGAGGCCAAGGCAGGGCAGTAAGGCAGCATGGCAGAGGTGCATGGCGGGAGAGAAGCGGCCCATGGCTGTGCAGGCGGGAAGTAGCCGGCCTGCCTCCCATCATTCCCTTTATGTTCCACCCAGGCTACAAGCCTATTGGCTAGTGCTACCCACACCCAGGGTTGGGCACCCCATTGCTCACGCCCAGAACAATGCTAAACCGACCAGTATACTAATCCAATCTTTACACCCTTAGTCCATATTCGCATCCCCTAGATCCAGCCACTTGCAAAAGTTCCCATCTATGAGCACATGGGGTTTTGGGGGGAGGAACATCTAGGTAGAAGCCACAACACATAGTGTATGGAATGAGAGTGTGCGAGTACATTAACCACTACACTTCCCCCTGAAACTTCTGCTAAAAATGAAACTGGACCTTATTTTCAATGGTGCTTTAATGACATGTCTCCCCTGTACATTTCTACAAAGTGTGTGCAAAAGAAAAATTTAATCAGATGCCATGACCACTGCCTCTAAGCTTAGCGCTCTGGGAGGCTGAGACAGGAGGATCTGAGGTCTGAAGCCAAACTCAGCAATTTAGCAAAAGTCTACCTCAATTCTGAAAGACCTGAGTTCAATCTATTTAAACACACATGCACAGGCACCCCCCCACACACACACACACAGAGAAGCCAAAAGGAAAAAATTCAATATAGAAGAATTTGTAAAAGGAAATTTCACATACCCATTGCCAATCTCAATAATCACCAACATTGTGCCCTATTAGTGTTATATCTTTGCATCCCTCAATCTTTTCCCCTTTTTGCAGAGCTAGGGCTTGAACCCAGGGCATTGTGAGCACTGGGCAAGTGATCCACCAATCACCTGCATTCCCACCGTCCTTTTCTTTTCTGTTTTGGACACAGGGTCTCAGTGTGTTGGCCAAGCTGACCTGGAAGTTGCAGTTTTCCCCCCAAGTAGCTGGGACAACAGGCGCGGCTCATCATGCCTGGCACATTCATCCTTTTCATGGATCTACTGGGCACTTTCCGAGCCCTGGCAAAAAGTTGCCAACACCTGACACTTGGAGGAGGAGAGGTTATTTCGGCTCACAGGTCTGCTGGGTTCAGTCCACAGCCTGCAAGCTACAAGTTTGATGCAGCACAGCCGACTGGCATCTCAAGAGGAAAGCTGCTCGCACTGGTGGTAGCCAGGAATCAGGAAGAGCAGGGCGCAGACAGGGGCCAGAATGCTCCTTTCCATAGCTGATTCCCGGTAGCCTGCCCTGCCCATTCTGACAATCACCACCCCCAAAATAAAGACGCACGGGTCATATATTTAGATCTAAACCAGAAAAATATTCAAACTGTCCCATCATTGATACTGGGGCCACAGGGACATGAGTGTGTTTGTCACGTCCCCACTGGGATTTTTTTAACACTTCAAAACAAAGAAAGAAAGAAACAAAATACCCCTTTATTCGAGACAGGCTTTAAGGTTACTACACACCTCAAACAATACTTATGTTTATCAGTGAAACCCATTGCAGTAAAATGATGTTATCAAAGAGCAAAATGGTTAACGGAAGGGTGGTAAAATCAACAACTACCTCGGTCGAACGTGAAGGGGAGCAGCGCGGTGTTGAAATAAAACCACATTTATTTATTCTACATCTGACTATATTTCATAGGAGGAGTAACATATGGAAATGTCCCCAGAAGATAGCCACTGCACAAAATCATACACAGATTCACAGCATCTTGGAATATGTTCACGGACTTTCCAACTAAATGACAGTTTACAGAAACGAATTAACTTTTTTCATGTACAGTTTGGAATCTCCCCCATCACATAATTGTCAGGTATCTATCTGTCTGTCTGTCTGTCTGTCTGTCTATCTAGCTACCTATCTATCTGTCTATCTATCTATTTATTTGATAGGGCTGGGGATTGAACCCAGGGCCTGTCACATGCTCTGGAATTGCCAGTTTCTTGTTTCACTTTTGAATATCCCCAAAGCAGCATTTATTTACCCTGTGGATTCCAAAACGTTTATTTTAGGAGTCTGAGACTTCATAATCACCCCCTCCACTGACACACATGGCACTGTCAGGATACACGAGGACAATAGCCAAAGAGTTACAGAGAAACCAATAAATCCCGTGAGTCTTAAACAATCGCAAAGAAAACCAAACAAGCTACACACGTCAAAACTTCAGATGCATTACATTGTGAAGAAGCTTTGTGCGCGTCCTAATCCAGAGAGGCCCAACAGGGTGCTGCTGAAACCTCACGTTAAGCAGTGGATCGTAAAGCTGATGGAAAGGAGCGAGTTGTCTCCCCGCATCAGCTTCCCCTAAGTGTCCCATTAGCTGCACAAACAGGTGGGGGGCTGAGTCCACTTCTGCATGCACGAGATGTACTGCTTGACAAAAACACTACCGGCTTGTTTCAAACATCAACCCTAGCCCGGGATGGCCAATTTTCCTCTCCAAACTCCCCAGTTCCATTCACCTGGAGTTGCCACAGATCGCCAGGCACAGCCAAGCGCCTTGTGGACAATACACTTTTCTGCACAGTCCCGAAAGGGAGTTCCTGCGGGCTCAAAGCCACCACCAGTCCAGCAGCGCCCATGAAGGTTGATGTGAAACTGCTTCCCAAGGGACAGGGGAGCAGATCTGAGTAGCCGTGCTGCCGAGACGGACAGGTTTGGATGCTCAGTGAGTGTGGCCGGGAAGAACCGGTGACGATGGGGGCGGTGGGTGAAGGAAGGGCCCGGGCCCCGGAGGCGCTTCAGTTGCCTTCCCGTGCTTCTTCATCCTGCTGGTCCCTGGTCCAGACGGTGAGGTTGTCTCGCAGCAACTGCAGGATGAGCGTGGAGTCCTTATAGGAATCCTCCTTCAGCGTGTCCAGCTCGGCTATGGCGTCGTCAAAGGCCCGTTTGGCCAAGAGGCAGGCCTGCTCAGGGGCCCTGTGGATCTCGTAGTAGAAGACGGAGAAGTTGAGGGCCAGGCACAGCCGGGTCGGGTGCGTGGGCTGCATGTGCTCCTTGCTGATCTCGAAAGCTTCCTTGTAGGCTGCCTCGGAGGCTTCAATCACACGGTTTCTCTTCTCTCCGGAAGCCACGGCTGCCAAGTAGCGGTAGTAATCGCCTTTCATCTTCAGGTAAAACACCTTGCTCTCGTACTGGAAGTCCCCGCAGTTCTTGATGAGGAACTTGTCGAGCAGAGCCAGGACATCGTGGCAAACTGTCTCCAGCTCCTTCTCAATCTTCTCCCGGTAAGCTTTCACGTTCTCCAGTTTCTTTTCGTTTCCATCGGCCATGGTTTTCTGTTCAATGCTGCTGATGACCCTCCAGGAAGATCGCCTGGCCACAACCACATGCTTGTAGGCCACAGAGAGGAGGTACCGATCTTCACTGGAAAGGGGTTCATTCAGCTCTGTCACCGCCTTCATGGCGGAGGCCATGTCGTCGTAGCGCTCCGCCTGCTCGGCCAGCCGCGCCCGCTGCAGCAGCTGTTCCCGGTCCCCCATGTCGCTCGCGGCTCGGGCTGGGTCGGGCTCCGCCTCGCCTAGCGCCCCGCAAGGCTCACTTGCCGGCGCCCCGGTCCGCAGGTCTGGTCCCGGCTGGCTGCGGAAGCCGCGCACGCGCGCTGGGTGGGTGGGTGGGTGGGTGGCCGGCGGGCGGGCGAGCGGGCGGGAGGCTGCGGGCTGCGGGCTGCGGGCAGAGCTCTTCTCGCGCCTGCTCCCTGGCTCGCCCCGCGCTCTGGCTCGCGCCGCCCACGCCGCGGAGGGAGGAGAGGCCAGGCGCCGCGCTCCTTGCGCAACACACGGGCTCCGGCAGTGACCAGCCCACCTGCAACACGCGTGAGCACGCACGCGTCACGCCAAGCACCATTTTGAAATCCGCTTGGACCCTTGCTTCCCACGATGCAAGTGCAGTTTTAGAAAGAGCAGTGTTACTAACGTGGCACGGACGGATCCCAGCGCGGTTCTCCCTCACTCCGAGAAACACGAGAGGGACCGCGTTCCCGCGCATGGGGAAGGCTTTCTTTCCCGCAGCAGCGCTGCCTGCCTGCCTGCCTGCCTGCCTGCCTCCCTCTCTCTCTCTCTCTGCCTCCCTGCCTGCCTGCCTGTCTGCGTCCCCAGCACAGCGAGGTCCCCTGCAGGAGGGTCCCCAGAAGCTCTCCCAGGCAGGACGCCAGTCCTGCGCAGATGGCAGGGAGGTCCCAGGGGTTCCGGCTCTTGCAGGTATTGCAAATGCTCGTTTAAGAATCACCCTGATAGCACTTGTGATGAAATCTAATCGACATTACCTAAAATCCACCCTTTCCGTCACAGCTTTTGCCCTCTGCCCATCTTTTCCTGACAGTCACGACTCCCTAATTGTAGAACAGTTTCTTCAGCCCCGCAGACAGCCAGAGCGGTTAGAAGACCCCCTTAGGCTTTGAGGCTTTCCCCTTTGTTCCTCCACATGATTTCCCAGGTGGATCTTGTTCATGTCTGGGCCAGGGGCTTGCTCAGCCCCGCCGCTCCTCCTGTGAGCCCTGGGTGAGGAGATGCAATTTAGAAACCACGATTTGGGCCCTGCCCATGCTTCCTCTACTGGGGTGTGCCAGCAGCGTTTTCCTAGGGGATGGAAATGGGACATGAAGTGTTTAGGAGAAATCTTATATTAGGATCTTAAATTCAACCGAGTTTATAGAATGCGAGCTTGGCCGCCATAGTATTCTGCGTTTCCCTCAGCCTAGTAATGTTAGCCCAGCTACTCATTGGCGGTATTTCACTTGAGAGATACGACACAGTTTTAAAAATAGGACTTCTGATAGATATAGATATAGATATAGATATAGATATAGATATAGATATAGATATGTATGTATATACATTTAACACTGAGTGTACTGGGGACAGTTTTAATTTTGGTACGGGCTTGAAACCACGTGCCTGCTCTGGTTTCCAGGCCTCCTGTGTGTCCCGCCTCTTTTCTAGGAATACACTGCGCAGAGGAGGGTCCTTTAGCAGGCGGTGGCCTCTCTGTTACTCTTCTGCCCCCAACAGAGACCTTTTCCACGTGCCGGGTGAGTTCTGTGCTACCAGGTTCCTTGCGCCTCAAGCGCGGTTTTCAGGATTATTAACGCAGCCATTAAGGCACTTTTGTTTCTGATAACTGGCACCGGGAGCACAGGACTGGTTTATACTAATTTAGGTAACTGCTCCCAGGACCCGACCTCTTGCTGTGCCTCTCAGGGACTGTGGAAAGCCTCTTGCCCCAAACATCACCGGTGTTGCGACTGAACCCCAAGGTACCCTGTAAACCCTCCAACGCCTTCAGTTAGTATAGTCTTCGATGGTGCTCTGCACCAACTCAGGGGAGAGAGAGCTGCAGCTCCTCCATCCCCTTGCTGAAGAATCCCTTCCCAAACACACGCTAACCTCTGTCCTGTGAGAGGGGCCAGGCAAACACTTAGCCCGAACATTTCACCCAAACGTTGAGCCGATTTGGGCTGGAGGCAAGAGGGCCAAGTGGCCCCATGCCACGCAAAAGGCACACGCCTCTGCTGTGGAGGGCCATTACTCACAGGCCTCCTGGGGTCGAGGGGGCCCAGTCTGAATAAATCCCTGAGAAGGGAAGTCGCAGGTTCAAAGTTTCATGGACCCACTCTCCTCTCCCTGAGTTCCACACCCTGAAGCCTCATACACCACAGTTGGCATTAGGGAAATCAAAAAGCTACCATGCTGTGTCCTCCTCAAAGAAGACCCATTTCAGGCTTCGAGGGTGGAGCGTTGGTACGTGTTTCCCTCCTCCACTCATCCTCTACAAGCTGCTTCAACAGGGCTCCAAGATCCTGCCTACGTGCGAGTTGAATGTCACATACGCCCTTCTCCTAGAGTTTTGGAATCTGATTTGTGGGCGCCACATTCTCCAGTGTAATGGAATTTGCAGAAAATGTCAATATCCTTGTGGAGTGAAGGCCCTTTCCTGGATGTCTAGAGTGTGCGTGACGTCCCCAGCCTTCAGGCCTTGGTCACCACAATGGAATCACATTCTTTTACACTTCCTTACAGAGTTCCTGGCTTCCTTCCTGTGTCTTTGTTTTTTCAACACCGGGGATCGAACTCATGAACTCGCGTTTGCCAGGCAGGGGCTTCCACCACTGAGCTAAGTCCCCAGCCCTCGCCTTTTTGAGACAGGGTCTCGCTATGCCATTCAGGCTGATCTTGAGCTCACTTTATAGCCCAGGCTGGTCTCGAACTCGCAATGATCCTCCTGCCTCAGCCTCCTGAGTGCTGGACTCACAGGCCTGCGCCACCAGGACCTGCCTTCCTGTGTCTTTGAAAGCAGCTGCCTCGTGCACTTGAGACTGGTTCAGACCTTCAGTGCTCATCTCAGACCCCCTGCCATTTATTCTCTGTCCGTGTGGTTGCTGAGAAGGAATTCTAACCCGGTCCCTAGGATATCATCCCCCTTCCTTGCTGAGCTTGCTGTCTTTACAGGTTGAAGTCAAGTCAGCTCACATGGAGGGACCAGCAGAATGCCTAGGTGGAAGCCAAGTACATGAGAGTCCCATGTTCCTTGGAAAACAGCAGCTTGGAGACAGGAGCCTGGGAAGAGCTCCTCTGAGCTGCTCCCATTGCTCAGAGTGAGGCTGGGCCCAGGGCGGGGCAGCTCTTGCCCAACAGTCTGCCACCTGCTGGTCACAGGGGACACCGACTGCAATGGTTTGAGAGGTTGGAAGTGCTCTTGACCCTTTTGCCCTCAGTCTCAACAGAGACCAAGATGATGCCTGAGAAAGACCTTCCCTGCCAAGGGCAAGGGACTCCACATGGCGCGGGTCACTCCCGGGAACGGATCTGAAGCGAAAGGTAGATAGGCGACTCCAGACTTCTGCAGGGGCTCTGGAGAGATTCCTTAAGGTTTGCACCCCATCTCTATTACAGGGAAAGGCACACCCAATGCGTCCTGTGGACTTTCTGTGGGTACACTGTACAGTGGAGGGTCCTGTAGGGGACACTGGCATTTGTTTTATTCCCTGCCACCATCAGAGATCTACCAGAGATCTTCTAAGCTCCCAGGAGCCTGAGCAGTACCACACAGAATTGGGGCTGGGGTCCCAGACTGGAAAGTGCCAGCGTGTTTCTCGCTGTGACCACGAAGGAAGGAGTGCCTAGGGAAAGCCACTCATGGGCACAGGCCAGTGCAAAGACACCTCCTATATCCAACTCAGACAAGGAGAAAACCCCAGGACGTGCGGCCCTCATCAAACCCATGAGGTGAGGGTTTCCTGGCTGCCAAAGGTCTTTTCCCTCTCTGCTTCTGACAGATCCCAGCGCAGCCCCAGGAAATGCCCCCTATTGTCCTGAGAGGCAGGAGGCCCAGCGTTACTGTGCTGGGGATGCGAGGCTGGGCAGGGGTCTCCTGTCTCTCACATGCAGAACAAAATCCAGAGGTTCTGGGTGACTTACCCCTAGTCAGAGGTGGACCGGGCTCAAATCCCCGGGTCTTCTGACTCAGGGTTCTGAGCAGACTCTGTCATGTGGCCACAGCAATAGTTAGTGGCAGCCAGATATGGGGGGCATGCCCATAGTCCCAGCACAAGGAAGGCTGAGGCAGGAGGAGGGCCTTGAGTTTGAGGCCAGCCTGGGCTACATGGTGAGAGCCTGGCTCATGGAGACAAATAAGCAAACACAAGAGAAAGTGGTGTGGGTGACTTCTAGAGTGCCACGTTGTGCTGCAAACCCTCCTTGCCCACCCAAGGGCTTCCTCACTGGAGGCTGCACACCTAGCTCCCGTGTCGACATGTTCGCACATTTGAGAACCTCCCCCCCACCCCCTCCTCTACACACATTTCCTTTGTCTGCTGGTTGGGGGAAGCCACTGTGTTCCATATGTTTTGCCCTGGTTGAGCAGACCCTCAAGGCGTCGTGGCGTCCCTTTAGTTTAATCGTTTCATCCCCTCCATGAGGACTCGCAGGCTCACTGGATAGGCCCACAAAGTCGTTTCATCACGTCACATCTGTTCTGACATAAAGGATCCCCCTTGCAGTTTCCTCACACTCTGCGCGACTGTGTGGTGGCGTTTTTCCCTGTGGCCGTGTGCGTGTCACTCTGATTGTGAATGAGAACTCGTGATACCATAATGTCTGCACTGTCACAGCTGCCCCTTCACATCAGCCTCATGGGATGGAGTGCGTGTGGGAGACAGTAAATGGTTTCACTGAGACCAAGAGCTAAAGCAGTGGTTTAGCTGGACTACAGAATGTCATTCCTTTCCTACACTGACCACATCCTTGCTTCATGTTCGGTACCTGCCCTCGAAAGTGTGGAGGGCTCGGGCCCATAATCCCAGCATACGGGGCGGCTGAGGCAGGAAGATTCCCACTTCAGCCCACTTGGCCAACATAGCAAATTAGTAAACCCCTGTCTCAAAATAAAAGCAGGGCTGGGAATGCAGCTCATTGCCAAGACCTTGCGCTTAAGCCACAAGATTCGCCTTTTCCAGCGTTACATTTTTACTATGCTAATATACAGGTAGCATAACTTTTGCCTTGGCAGCCACTACTCAACTTTTTGTTCCTGGAAAATTGCTTGCTCTTGGGACCTCCTGTAAGTGCCACGTATTGTATGTGCCCTCTTGCGATGGGTTCGCTTCACTCAGCGAGACGTGTAAAGAGGCTCCTGCAGGTTGCAGCAGTGGCTGAATTCTCTTCCTTCGCATTGTATGCAGAGAAGCCTTTTTGTTTACCCACCCACCCACAGTGGGCAGTCAGGCTGCTTGCACATCTTAGTTCCTGTGCGCAGTGCCATGAACGGAGCTGGGCAAAATCTCCTCCACACCCTTCCTGGGTTTCTTTTGATCACATACCCCGAGGTAGACTCTCTGGGTCACGCGGTGAATGTGTGTTGGAGTTTCTGAGGAAGCACTGCCCAGTTTCCTAGCAGCTGGACCCATTTCCCGTTCCCACCAGCAGTGCACAGGGCTTTACATTTCTTCCCAGCCTCGTTCCAGTCCTCCTTGACATCTTTATGGAGAAGGCTCCCTCCTCCAGGATGTCTCAGTTCGAGCTGATATAGCAGAGGAGGAGGCAAGGGTTTTATAGTTGTCATTTTTTCACATGCTTCTGCCTCTCAGGATTCATTGTCTTGTTTCCTCTTTCTGTTGCTGTTTTTGTCCTTTTGAGACAGCTTTCATTATGCAGTTCACGCTGGCCTTGAACTCACTTTGTAGCCCAGCCCTGCCTGTAACTCTCAGCAGCCCTCCTGCCTCAGACTCCCCAGTGCTGGGGTTACGGCCTGTGCAGCCACTCATTTTCCTTTTTC
This sequence comes from Cuniculus paca, assembly GCA_004365215.1. NCBI lineage: Eukaryota > Metazoa > Chordata > Mammalia > Rodentia > Cuniculidae > Cuniculus > Cuniculus paca. The sequence goes on from RJWT010018609.1 coordinate 14,400, forward strand.
ATAGGACATGGAGAACCACGAGCGCCTGTTCCCATCACTGTCGTGGGAATACTCTATTGCTGGTGCTCTTGCTTTGTGTTGTGTTTGGAGCCTGTGAATGGAGTCCAGGGCCTTGTGCTTGTTAGGCAAACGCTCTATGCTGCACTACACCCCGGCCCATGTGGATTCTTTTAGTGGGAACAAATCCCATCCAGTATCAAGGGAGGCAGGAAGCACTGTGTGTGGGGTTCTGGGGCCTGCAGTGCCATGACGTCATCTATTGAACTGGAGCATGTTATTTGCCCTTTTGGTGCCCCACGCCTTCACCAGTGCCCTGGAGATCGTGAGTTTGTGTCTCCTGTGGGATCGTCATGAGGTTTGAGTGCATTAATATCCAGACTGCACTCACCGTGGCACCTGACCTATACCAAGCACTGGATCAGCAAGCAGCGGGTGTTTCATGTAAGCCCGGGATTTGTTGGTTCTGGTCCTTGTTCCAAATTTGTTCTTAAGAGGACTTTTTCACCTCAAGTTGGTTCATCTCCTTTTGTGGATCTTTAATGTTGTGCGGATATTTCCCTCTCCTTGTCCAACACTGCCCACTGCTATGGAGAACATTTGTTATTGCATCTTAGAACTGTGGAAAACCATCTGGAGACCCATGTTTAGGTTTGTACACAAGTGACGTGTATCTTTCCATTTGTTCTTTGGGAAAAATGTGTCCCCCACCCGATGGCTTCAGTCATGGGCAGCACCAAATCCATATCAAGCAAGCACATTTGTTTTGACAGCTGTAGCATTTTTCTTCCCAATGCTTTCTCTCCATCGAAGCTCCCTCATGCTGGGGGTCCTTTCTCTAGAGCTCCGTGGGCAAGGAAGTGCTATGGACAGTGAGTTCTCAAGACTGACCACCGCATCCACTCCCATCTCCCTAATGCACCTTCCCAAGTAGCCGCACTGATGCCTTCAGTAATGTGAAAGCACCTTCCACAGAGGACTGTGGCTCAGTGGGTGTGCTGTGGGAAATAGCGGGCTTCGTGGCATGGAGATAGAGTTTGGAGGCCCTCACAGCTTTTGCATGGGCAGCACCCACATTTCTCCCATGCTCGGGTAAACCTCTCCACCTTCTTTTTTTTTGTTTGTTTTTTTGTTTTTTTGCATAACCGGGGATTGAACTCACAACCTTGCCCTTGCCAGGCAGGCACTTAGGCTGCTGAGCTAGATCCCTGGTCCTCTACCTTCTTTTCTGAGAGGAGGCCCTCTGACCATAAGCTCCTGATGATCTCTCACACCTGCATGCCTTTGACTTGACAGGAGATTCCAAAAACTTGGTTCACAATGTAAAAGTGAAGTGTCAGTTTTGCTTCACAGATGATAATTGCTCCATGTAAAATATATTAGGATTGTTTTGAGCTGCACCCAAAAGAAGCCCTTCTAAATGTGTAATATTGCGTGAGTGGTGCATTTCAAAATGTAAGGAGGCATTTCGTGATATTTCAAGTATAGTCCTTTAAGTTCATATTCACTCTACCTTTCATTATAAGTGTACGTATTTTTTTAAATTAAAAAGATTCAAATGGAGCAGAAGGTGTGTCTCACAGGTAGAGTGCTTGCCTAACATGCAGGTGTCTGGAATAAAATCTCCAATAATGCAAAGCAAGGAAACAAATAGGGAAAACCAAAGCATATGTGTTTAGAACCATGATAGTCTGAACTGTACTGAATTGATGTTAGAATTACTCTTGTTGTGCGCCTTTTAAAAATTTTGAAAATTTTATATCGATATCTCTTAGTACATAAGAATCTCAGGTGTGTTTTCTTTTAACACAAATGTTCACTCCATTCATATTAATATTCATTTTGAATTATTTTCAGTTAATTTTGTCACTTTGTAATGATGATCTCTTTCTTGGCAATGGCCTTGTAATATGACACTGTTATTTTGTAGATAGTGTGATTTTTAAAAAAAATTCTCTATTAATGTATATTCCCATGATATGAGAAACCCAATAAATAAATTGAAGAGCAGACTAGAAGACAATGGGAAACAGGGAGATAGATATTTTGCAAAACGAAATAGGACCAAGAGATGGAAAAGGGGGGTTGAAGGGAATGAGAAAGGAAGATGTGTTATGTGCATGGACCAATCCGCAGGATGAATGTAATCATTATGTACTGCAAACATGTGCTAATAAAAAAGGAAATTAAAAAATAAACAGTATTTTTCCCAAAAAAAGCACTGGGGTATAGCTCAGCATAAAGGTCTTAAATTCAGTTCCTTGTACTGGGGGAAAAAACTCTCAAAAATGATAAAAGGAATATAAACAAAAAAGTAACAGGATATGATTTTACACCTTGAAAACAGGCAAATATTAGATGAGAAAGCTCGATGGTACTTCGTTTTGCTGAGTGCGGGAGATTGAGAAATGACTACTAATGCATTGTTGGAAAAGTATATAGTGGTGCGACTTTCTAAAGGACAATTTGACAATGACTAATAAACCTGTACATGTGTGTAGCCACTGAGCAAAACATTCTTTTAAAAATAATTTCACCAATGTTGCATAAACATTTTTATGATAATGAAGAAGATGAGGAAGAGGAGGATGAAGAAAAAGATAAATCAACCAAGTTATCTGAAGCTGGTCAAACAACCATCTATTTGTAAAAGTGAAGAAGCCTGATTTACAGGTGCCCAAAGCCACAACTCAGTATCAGAGCCAAGCCCAAGTGCAGCACTTAAATAGCAGAAAAGCTGACTGCATGCTGACAGAACTGCAGCACCCTAAACTTTACAACTCCTCTGCCTGGGAGCTCAGAATCTCGAGTCAATGGTAAGGTGAAATTATGAGTCGTAATTTTTAGTTCGAAGGGTACTCTAAATTTTACTTAATGAGCACGTATTTATTTTTATTATTAAAAGTTATAAAATAATATCTTTATTTATATGCCAAAAAACATGCATTGTTTTACTTGTACATTCCAAAACATTCTTCCATTTGTGCACAAGATAGCAGCAAATGCACATCAAGTACAGCAGTAGCAGCAAGACTATACGCGTAGTTTATCAGTCAATTGGCATTCCAAACTTTCTTCTGATTGTCTGGAAGATGGCATACAAAGCACATCAAATGCAGTAGCAGTAAAGCCAGTTCCAGACAATTTGGGCTGAAATTGAACAGTGCTATTAATGGCTTAGTTGATTTTGGATGTGTTACTTGCACAAATTATTCATTGGACTGTTACTGTTTCTGATAAACATAACTGTATGTTGATGGTAAATTAGGTACGTAGAAGAAAACATGAGTCACCTACTGTGGCAATATTCATATATAAACAATGTCAACAATCTGGCATTAATCTTCATGCTCATAGATATGTGATGAAAAGTGGAAGCTACACATTTGTAAAACAAAATATGCCCTGGATTCAGTTATTTTCTAATTTACCCTTTCACATCAAATACATCTGGAGTCTTTTCCATAAGTTTTTCGATATGGTGATTTTTTTAAATCTTTTTTTTCTTTTGAAAAGAATACAGCCAAACAAAACAAAACAGAGTAAAGTCAATCAAAACAAAGCAATGAACATGGAACATGACTTTGAAACAGGGTAAAAAAAAATATATAGGGCTGGGGAATCTAGCTCAGCGGTCTAAGCGCATGCCCGGCAAGCGCAAGGTCGTGAGTTCAATCCCCAGTGCTGCAAAAATAAATAAATAAATAAAATTTAAAAATTAAAAAAAAAAAAGCAATCAATAAGGCCACCCTAATGGCTCTTGTTATCTGCAGTATACCTGCCCATACCATCAGGGATAAGTAAAATCAAACAAAATACAACAAACTAAAACAGTAGAAACAAAACAAAACATAATAAAACAAAACAAACAAAGCAGAACAATGTAAGCAATATAGAATTTTAAGGTATTAGCAAAACAGCATTGGCTACCATAATATTTGTTATCTTCAGAATAGTTGCCTACATCTTCAGACATATTACAATCAAACCACACAGAATAGAGTAAAATCAATCAAAACAAACAATGGAAGCCATACAGGGTTTCAAAACAAGATAATTGGAAATCCTCGATGGCTGCAATTATATATTTTGTTATCTTTAAAATAGCTGTCCATGCCATCAAGTATGATAAAATCAAACAAATCAGAATAAAATGAAACTAATCAGAACTATGAATACAATCTGAATTTCAAATCATGATAATATATTAATAGTGGTCATTTCCTTCCCTTTTTAGATAATTCCTCCCCTTTGACTTTCCCAATATGTATTGTGCATTTTGGATCCCACTAACACCTTTGGTTTGTTATGCTATGGAGACAACACAAAATTTACCCTTGTGACTCTGATCCATTACATTCATGAGCACTATTACCAG
>RJWT010018610.1:8648-18877 GCA_004365215.1 Cuniculus paca
GGATCAAGAAAACCACCAACAATAAATGCTGGAGAGGCTGTGGGGAAAAAGGAACCCTTCTCCACTGTTGGTGGGAGTGCAGACTGGTGCAACCACTGTGGAGGTCAGTCTGGAGGTTTCTCAAAAAGCTAGGACTGGAAGTCCCATTTGACCCAGCTATTCCGCTTCTGGACATATTCCCAGAAGAAGTGAAATCATCGTACCACAGTGATATTCATGCACCCATGTTTATAGCAGCACAATTTGTAATAGCCAAATCTTGGAAACAACCCAAATGCCCATCAGTTGAGGAATGGATAAAAACATGTGGTATTTTTATACAATGGAGTACTATTCAGCTATAAAAAATGATCACACTGAGGCTTTTATAGGTAAATCAATGCGACTTGAGACCATACTCATAAGTGAAATAAACCAAATTCACATGTGTAAACAGCGCATTGTCTCCCTAGTGTAAGAAACTGAAAGACTCAATAAGATTCAAAATTCTCAATAAATATGGAGAAAAGGTTCTGAAGTCCAATGGTGCTTTTACTCTTGATTTGATTGGTTTAAGTCCTTTTCCTACTATTTGATTGCAATATGTGAGAAGATAGGAACAGCTCTTTTGAGAAATGAGACATTACGGAAAACATTGCTGGTTTCTTGTTGTCCGACTTGAAGGCCTGTAATGCTCTTTTGTTTTATCTGGTTTTATATTACTTTGTTGTGTTTGAGTTTATCGTCTGTAAATGTATGAACAACCATTTTGAAGAAAGCAAGAGACAGTAGGGTAACCATTGTTAATCTCCTGTTATTATGTTTTGAAAACCTGTATAGCTTGCAGTGTTCTGTTTTGAAATGCTATATTATGTTTGACTCTATCCTATTTTGTTCTATTCTCTTTAAAATAAAAAAAAAAGAATATGTTTGTGCTAATAACTACTTAAGCCAATAAGCTCAAAGTTAATTTAAGACAAAAAGTCAAAGCAATCCCATTATAGCCTACCTGATTAGGTGCAGCTATGTTCTTATGCCATTAAATCTTTTGAGTTCTTCATTCTGGATATCTATCCTCTGTGAGAGACTAGCTTGTAAAAAGACTTTTCCCTATTCTGTAGGCTGTCTCCTCACTCAACTATTTTCTTTGCTATAGTTGATGCCACCCCCAATTTCAATCTTCTACATGTGGATATTCAGTTTTTCATCACTGCTTGTTAAAGTTGCTATCTTTTCTCTCATGTATGTTTTTGGTGCCTTTACCAAGAATGAGATATCTGTTACTGAATTTTTTTCTGGATCCTCTATTCTATTCCATTGGTTTGTGTGTCTGCTTTTATACCAGTACCAGGCTGTTTTTGCTACTGTGACTACGTGATATTTTGCAACTGGAGTATCGTGAGGCTGTGAGCGTTGCTTTTTTTTTTTTTTACTCAGGATTGCTTTGACTATTTGGGGGTCTCTTGTGCTTCCATGTAAACACAGAAGGATTGTTAAGGTTGCTTTTTTTTAGTTCTGTGAAGTATATTAATGATATTTTGGTGGGAATTACACTGAATCTATAGATTCACATAGGTAATATGGTCATTTCAATAATATTAATTCTGCTAAGACACAATCCTGATAGATCTTTACATCTTTTAGGGTCTTCTTCAGCTTCTTTCTTCATTGTTTTATAATTTTTTTACTCATTAATTTCTAATCTATAATGACACTGTGCAGTTGCAAAGGAGCAGGATGAATCAGAAATAAAGTACCTTTATGTTTAAAGATTTTTCTCTTCCAAAAGATCAGATTTGATACTTCATAACTCAAAACCAGGACACAGTATGCTTTCCTTGTCTTTGCTTTCAGGGTCTTATCCAAAAAATTTGTTGTTTAGACTAATATCATAGACCTTTTGTGCTGTGGTTTTTTTCCAGGTAGTTTTCAGTTTCAGATTTTATGATTGTGTTTAATCCATTTTTGGTTGATTTTTTTGTATGTGGTTTGAGATAAGTGTTTCGTTTAATTCCTTTGCATGTGGATATCCACATTTTCCAACATCATTCATCAAACAGTGTTCTTTCCCTATGGTGTGTTATTGGCAACTTTGTTAAAGATTGATTATAAATATATGAGTTTAATTCTGCAATTTCTATCCTGTTCCTTTGGCTGCTGTGTGTGCTTTGATGCCAGCACCTTGCTGTTTTGATTATTATAGCTCTTAATATGCTTTGAAATCAGACAGTGTGATACTACCATCTTGTTCTCTTTGCTTAAGATTGTTGTGGCTATGGGGTGACATCAAATAAAAAAGCTTCAGAACAACTAGGGAAATTACAGAGTGAAGAGATCATACACAGAATGGCACAAAGTATTATTTGCAAATCAGACATTAGATGAGGTTTTAATATCCAAAATATATAAAGAACTCAACAAAAATAGGAAACAAATAGTCCAATTGACAAATAGAAAAGAGACATGAGTAGACATTTTTCAAGAAAAGATCTAAAACTACCCAACAGGGACATGAAAAATAAGTCATCAGCAAAATGTAAACTAAATTGCAATATGACACCATCTCATATCTGTTGGAATGGCTATAATAATAACATGAAAGACAAGCACATTACTGCTGAGAGTTTAAATTAGTACAGATACCATGGAAAATGGTATTGAGGTTCCTCAGAAACAAACACAAAGGAAAAAAACCCTAGAAGTCGACATATATATGATCCTATAATTCCACTTATGATGTATTTTCTGAAGAATTGAAATCACCTTATCAATATGCACTCTAATATTTATTGTATCATTATTCTCAATGGCAAAGATAAGAAAAAAACTTGTGTTCACCAATGGATAACTGATAAAAGAAAATTTGGTATATAAACCCTATGGAATACTACTGAGCCTTAAAGAAGGGAGAAATCTTGTCATTCACAGCAGCGTGGGTGAATCTGGAGGACATTAGGCCAAGTGTAAACCAGGAAAAAAATACAAACTCTGCATGATCTCAATTGTTTAGAAACCTAAAAATATTGAACTCATGGAAGTAGAGAGCAGGATGATGGTTGACAGGGGCTGGAAGGCTGTTTGTGGAAAGAGGGATGGAGAATTATTGATTGAAGGACACAACATTTCAGATGAACGGGAGGAATGAGTTTGGAGGTCTACTGCCTAGCAGGGAGACTACAGTCAACAATGATGTAATGCATACTTTAGGTATGAAACTTACAAAGAGTAAGTTTCAAATGTCTCACAGTAGAAAATGATAGTTTAGAAAGATGGTGAATATGTTCATTTGCTTCATTTTATCATTTCTCATTCTATACCTGTATCTAAACATCACATTATGCATTGTATCCCACAAATGTACACAATTATGATTATTAAACAAAAGTAATAGTAAAAATAAAAAATTCCATGTTCGTGGTGCTAGTATTTGATACTGGTTTAAATACATTTGTGCTTGCAGATTGAAGTACAGATCACCTTTAAGAAGTAAAAATAAATCTTCTCCACCTCACTTTGAAACTAAGAAAAAGTTACCATCATCCTATACTCAAGGCAAAGTGTGATCATCGAGATTTCAAAGCTCCATCACCAAACCTATGGCAGATGTTGGCAATGATTATCAATTCATTTTCCCTAGAGAATTTGCTGTATAATCTCAATTATTTCAGTGATGTCAACTGTACAGTACTTATAATCAACAATCGGCTGTGCAATTAAGTGATATTGTTTCCTGTTAGTCATTAACAGACATTTGGGATATTATGATATTGCACATACAACCCTCGAGGATTTGAATCAATTCTCTTTCATTTTTCTTCGCACTATGAGACTTGAAAGGATCATTTTAAAGTGGTAGTTTTGTGTTTTCTTTCAGATAAGTGCGTGAACAATTATTTTTACAATTTCCCTAGGGAGCAAAACAAATTTTTTTTTTTTTTGGCGGCACCGGGGATTGAACTCACAACCTTGCGCTTGCCGGCCAGGCGCTTAGACCGCTGAGCTAGATCCCCAGCCCTGTTTTTGAGACAGGGTCTCACTATGCCGTTCAGGCTGGCCTTGAGCTCACTTTGTCGCCCAGGCTGGTCTCAAACTCACAACGATCCACCTGTCTCAGCCTCCCCAGTGCTGGGATTACAGGCATGAACCACCACGCCCGGCAGCAAAACAAATTTTTGAAGACTTTACAGGAAGGTTTTGAGTATAACTGTAGAGGCTGCTGACTTCTTCTGAAGACCAGGACACGAGGGAATTCTTTCCCACATTCCTTCATGTTGTCATTCCTCATTCGGTGCAAATTTCATGCTGAAAGCAGAACAGAACACAATCCTCAGTTGGAGCATGGGGTACAATGCAGATTGCTGCAATGTGTTCATAAATGGAAGCCAGTAACACGTGATGGGACTGATCCTCCTCTATGCTGGGCTCAGAGTTGTTTCAAGTGCTGGTTGTGAGGTGTATAACAGTTTCTTTCATTGTGTGTTCTAGGTCTGTGTGGGATCTGTTTCATGAATGCTCTATATACACGTGAGAAGTGCGTGTGTTTTGCTGTTTTGGTGGAGTGGCTTCTAAGTGTCAGCTGAATCAGGCTAATTTATGGAACTGTTCAGGTCACCCACATCCTTACTACCTTCGACCTGCTGGATCTGTCAGTCGCTCAGGTGTTCTGATGTCCAGATGTTAGGCACGTACAAGTCAGGATTTTTTTAAAATTTTTTTTTATTTTTGCGGCACTGGGGATCGAACTCATGACCTCGCGTTTGCCAGGCAGGCGCTTACACCGCTGAGCTAAATCCCCAGCCCTCAAGTCAGGATTTTCTTTTAGGAGACATGACCTCTTGATCACGGTGCGATGTTACTCTTTGTCCCTGCCAGGCACCTGTTCTGAAGTTTGACATTCGTGCAGCTTCTGGCTTCTGATTTCCTTTGCAGGGCATAATCTCCCACATTCCTTCACTCTCAACCTGTTTGTGTTTTTACATTTTAAATGAGTTTCCTGTAGTAACATCAAGTTTAGTCTTCTTTTTCAGTTAGTCTGATGACCTGTCACTTAAGTGGGTTGCTTAGACAATTTACTAGTTTAAAATGTCATTTTAACTAAGTCTCTTTGTTGCACTTTTCTATGTTCTATGTCCTCTTTGTGCCCTCTCTGGTTTCAACTGAACATGTTATATGATCTCATTTATCTTTTCTCTTGATATACCATTTTTGTTTTTTTAAAAACTCTTTCCAATGGTGACTGGGGGTTACTATATATTAAAACATGCTATGATCTGCCATCAAATAACACCTCATTGCCTCCTATGCAGGCCAGGGTTTTACTTTTCCTTCCGCTCACCCCTGTGAGATTGCTGCTGTTTGGTTTATTTATCTATATGTTATAATCACCCAATACATTGTTATTATTGTTGCTTTAAGTAATTATGTTTTAGATTAATTAAGAATAAGAAAAGTAAGATATTTTACTTTACCTTCATTTACTTATTTTCTAAACTGTTTCATTTCCTTTCTATAAGCACAAGTTTCTGGTTGATTTTTGGTTTTTTTTTTAAAGAAAAGAAAACTTGCCTAATGAATGTCTGTTATAAAGTATCTATTTTTTATCAGCTAAGCCTATTTTTACTTTGCTTTTGAAGGATAATTTTTGGATATATAATTCTAGATTGGCAGTTTTTCTTTCCTCATTTTGAATATTTGATTTCATTCTCTTCTTGCTTACTTGGTTTCTGTCTTAGTCATTTTCTTCTTTCAGGGACAAAATAACTGACACTCACAAATTGAAAAAGAAGACGTTTATTATTGTTCACGGTTTGTAGAGTTTTCAAGCCTTGGTCAACTGGCTCCAAGGCAAGGCAGCACGGCAGAGGGGTTTCACAGAGGAGAAACAGTCCATGGCAGGGCAGCCAGGAAGCAGCAAGTGCTCAAGGGAGCTGGAAGGAAATACATACATATATTTCCACAGTGACCTAACTCTTCCCATCAGACCTCCCCTTCCTACTTCAAACCCATTCATAAACGCATCAGTGAACTATTCCAGTATCACACACCCATAATCCAGTATCACATCCATGATCCAGCCATCTCTCAAAAGCCTCACCTATGAGTACATGAGACTTTGGGGGCACATCTAGATATAAGTAATACGTTTCTGATGAGAAGTCCAGTTTTTCCTATTAATTTTTCTTTTTGGCTTGAAATGTGGGAATTTTCTATTGACCTATCTTGAAACTCTCCTGGTTGTTTTCTTGGTCAAATCTACTCTGTTCATGAGCCCATTGAAGACATTCTTCATCTTGGTTGCTAAGGTTTTGAATTTCTTTTGATCATTTCATGTAGTTTTGATTGCTCGAGTGACACTAGCTATCAGTCTTGCAAGCTGTCTGGCTTTTCCATTAGTGCCCTCTAGATATTAATCATATCCCCTACATTTGCCTCATCTGGGTTTGTCTCTGGTGATCACCCTGTCTTTCAGATTGTGTTTTATCTTAGCTTTTTGGCATGCTTTATAATTTTTGTTGAAACCAGACATGATGTAGCAATAATAGGTACTTAAATAGGCTTTTATTGTGAGGATTTATGCTAATTGGACTAATGTTCAACTAATGTTCAATATTAGCTGTAGCTACTGGAGCCAGGGACTTCTAATAATACCAAAGTTGTTTTTTCCCCTTCCTTTCCTCATCTCACTGGGCCTTCCCTCTGTTCTACCCCTGCGATAGAGTCTGTGCTTTGCGACTCTTTCAGTTGGAAACCGCCCTTGATAGATTGGGGACTTGTTGGGTGGTGGCAGACCAAAAGAAGGAAGGACTGTCCTGGAATCAATTAAGTCTCACCTTTTAAGGTCCAGTGGCTCACTCCTAAGACTGCCCACAAGTTCTATGATTTCTTTTAGAAGACTCATAGACTTTAGTACATAGTCACACATGTGGCTGTGACTTATGAAAGCAAAAGGATAGAAAACAGAATCACTTCAGAGAAAATGTACAAAAGGGGAAGTTCAGGGGAAACAGGTACGAGTGTCCGAGGGTGGTCCAGGGGAGTTACCAGAACATGTAGTTTTCCCCAGCACCAAACTGTGGCGATAGATGTGGAACGCTGTCCATGAGGCTCTCTTTAGAGATAGTCTGTAGCCTGTTCTAGACATTGCTACATTTTACCTGTTATTCATCTATTAAACATCTCTGATTCATCCCTTGTAGATTTAGATAAAACAAACTCAGTATTTGTCACTTGTGTTATTATCTAGAAATATTTGCCTAAGTTTTTAAAGGAATATTGTTCTCTGCTCTTTTGTTACCATTAGATTTTTGTCAGATGATTGCTTAGACCAAATTGTGCACACAGTGGAGAGCTGCGTTTCTGCTAGAGAGAGCCTTTGCTGCCTATGAGGTCCTGGGCCTAGGCCTGTCTCTGCTTCCTTTCCCCATAGGGGACACGCTCTGACCCTTCCATGAGCCAGCCTGTGTGACCTGCATCCAGCGGGCGTGAGTGAAGATTAAACTTGATCCCCTGGAAATGGGCATTTTAAACATCCTACCTAATAAGATATAAAAGCCCCTGCAGTACTGAATCTCCTGCAGGAAAAAAAAAATTATTAGGATTTAGAAACACCTTATGTGAAAATCACCCACTGAAACACATTTTTATAACTTGGCTTTGAGGGTGGTAAGTACCTTTGGATGAGAACATTAGTGTTAGAGACGAAACTATTGTCCTAATGAGCAATTAAAAAAATCCATTTCAAAATGTTCCTTCACACTGTTTGGGTGTTGGTCCCTACACTATTTTCTTAATGTCAGAAACTTCTGGGTATCATTTTGAAGCAAAGGTTTAGAATCTGTGGCATTTTAACATTTTGACAAGAATCAGTGATATAAAAAAATTGAGCAATGTAATTAAAACACATTTCATTTTTTTTTTCAGAAGTTTTATTTATTGCCAAAAGCAGTGTGTATGGTATGCTGAATTTTCATAACTGAAAGGAACATTCTGTGTAATTAGAATCCAGAGGAAGGAAAAGAATATCACCTACTCCAGAAGCCTCTTCACAGCTCTGCTAACTATCGCCTGGGCTATGCAAACTTCGTAGACTAGGTTTTTCTGGTTTTGAACTTCAGATAAGTGGAATCACAGAGTACATGCTTTATTGTGTCTGATCTCTTTAACTGAACGTTATTCTGTGAGTTTTACCTGTCGCTGCATATATCCCGAGGAAATACTGCATTATCAAATTGTCACTCCTAGAGCGAGGATTTGATCCTGTATCATTAATACTTACACTTCTAGGGAATGGGTACCCTGGGGTAACAAATGTTTAAAAGACAAATTAAGGTATACATGTAGGAATTAAATACTAGGCATATGGGTTGACTGATTTCCCATACCACTCATCTCATCTTTATTTGTGAGACACTGACAATTCTACCCCGTTTTTCTGAGGTAGAGGGATTCCCACCCGCAGTCGTTCCTAGGAAGGTTGCTGCAATGAAGTCCTCCAGTTTTGAAACATAGAACAGTGGAAGCCCATGGGAAGCTAAACACACATTCATTCTTGTGCTAATTCAGTGAATATTTATTGAGCATGTACTGCTGCAAATACCTCAGTAAAGAAGTTAGTGAAACACCTCTGTTCCTCACGTGGTTCACTTGGTAGATGTCGGCAACAGGCAATAAAAATCAATTAATTATGCATTTTGAAGGGAAAGCTAACATAGGAGTAGCTAAAAGACAAGATACAAAACATGAGCAAAAAGGATTCAAGAATGACTCTAAGGTACCTGGCCTGGAAAGGTAGTTGTGATGAACTGACATGAGGGAAACCAAGTTTGGATTTGAAAGTGTTTATTTGGAGATCTCTATTCGGCATCAAAGGAAACATCTTTGGTAGCTACATGGGTTTGTAGGACTGGGTGGAGTCCTGGAGAAGGGCCTGGGGAGGGCAAAGCTGGCGAGCTGTCAGCCTGCAGATGTATTGGAGTTATGGGACTGGATGTGCATGCTCTGAGAGAAGATGATAAATTTAGACTATGTGCCCTGGGCACTGTAACTTTTAGAATTTGGAGAGAGAAAGAAGAACCAGCAAAATAATTGGGAATTAGGAAGCAGTAAGTTAGGAGAGTAGAGCAGACTGCTGTGACCTGGAAACCAGAGTGGGAGCTGTTTTCAGGAGAAGGATGTGACCAGCCCTATAAATCCTGCTGTGTTGGAACATAACACAAGACAGGATGTCACTGGATTTAAAAGAATTACCTGTAATTTCTATGAATGCAGTATCGTTCTAAGGAAAGGAAACAGAGCTAAAGAATGTGAGTCTAGAAAACTCTGTGGAGTAACAGTTTTTCTAAGAAGGTGTAGAGAAATGAACTGGCATCTGCATGGGGATAATAGAGCGAGAAGGAGTTTTTATAGTTATGCATTTTCCAGTGAAGCCGGTTCCCGTGTGTCTGTGTGCTGAGGCACACAGTCCAGACCGGAGGAAAATTGGCGATGCGTGGGAGCAGGTCATCCCTGCAGGAATTTCCTTGTGTAGGAAGTGGCGACAGTGTGGCCGCCCAAGGGTGGAGACAGAGGATGGTCTCATGGAGAATAACGCAGAGAAAGCACGTGTGGATGACACAGGCTGGGTGCGCTGCTTTGACAGTGGGAGGTAAACAATGTTTTCTAGTACAGGAATCAACCTTCTCAGTAAATTAACAGGGACTCAGTGGAGAGTGACAATGAAAGGTGAGAGACTGGAGGTTAGAAGGAAAGAAAAGTTTAGCAAAAATAGGTAGAGGAATGGGAGACTCCAGAGAACAGTGAACCCAAATGGGATGTTTTTCTCCTCATGGATCATTCGGGAGTGAATGAAGACATACGTGGTCGTCACAGCTTGGGAGAGGGCGAACGATGGTGGCATCCAGTGAACAGGTGCTGGAGACTCCGAAACATCTTCCAGGGCACAAGGCAACCTCATGCAGCAAAATCTTCTGGAAGAAAATATCAACCATACTAAGATTGAGGGAAATTGTTAACAGTGGAAAAAGTATTTTGAGTTGCTGTACACCTCTGAGATCTGTGATCAGGGTTTGAAGTGTCCGCTTAGAACGGTGAAATGCCTTCCCCCAGATATACCTAGCAACACTTACATAGCCGTGGAGTAGCTTCCAAACAAGGGAGTTATGAACTATACAAAGTCTGCTAATGTGGTGGGATGTGAAGTTGGTAGAGGGGTAATGGAGTGTTATGGCTTATATCTAGATGTTCTCCCAAAG
>RJWT010018611.1:0-18775 GCA_004365215.1 Cuniculus paca
TGTGTGAGAGGTAGTAGTCTCTAATATTTGTTGTTTTTTTGGCAGAGTGTGGTATTATTGGAATGCAGTCTTCTAAGTTAGGAATTATTCCTTCTGCTTCTATTTGTAGAAGAGACTACTGAACATTGGTACAATTTCTTCCTTAAATATTTGATAAAATTCACCAGTGAGTCACTTTGAGCTTCACATTTTCTATTTCTATTAATTGTGGAATCAGTTTCTTTAGTAAGATCTGTTCAGATTGTTTGCTCTTTTGTGAATTTGGGCAGGTTGTGCCATTCAGGGAATTTACTCATTTATATTATCAAATTTGTGGCATGGAGTTGTTGGTGATGCTCCCTTACTGTCTTTTAAGGCCTGTGGAATCAATAGTGGTGACCTTTCATTTCTAGTATTAGTACTTTTTGTGTTCTATGTATGTTTTTTAGTTAACTTGCCTCTCACCTTGCTCTTTTTGTTCGGGGTTGCTTTGGCTGTTCTGAGTCTTCTGTGTTTGCATCTGAATTTTACAGTTATTTTTGTTAGTTCTGTGCAGAATGTCATTGGAGTTTTACTGGAAATTTCATTGCATGTACAGGTAACGTTTGGTAATGTGGGCATTTTAACAGCATTAATTCTGCTGGTTCACGTACATGCATTCCATCTCCTAGTGTCTTCAGCTTCCTTCTTCAGTTTTCTATAATTTTCATTGTATAGTTCTCTCATGTCCTTAGATTGATTTCTAGTTTTTAAAAATTTGCTGTGAATGAAATTGTTGTCCTCATTTCTTTCTCAGATGGTTCATTATTGGAGTGCAAAAAAGGTACTGATCTTTTAATGTTGATTTTTATATCCTGCCACTTAATTTCTTTATCAGCTCAAAGTCTCATGGAGCCTTTGGGTCTTCTAAGTATAGGATCATATCAACTTCCAAGAAGAGTAATTCGACCTCTTCCTTTTCTACAGTGGCACCTCAATTTATGAATTCAGTTTGTTTCACAATTTTGGGGAAGATGGCTGTGCTTGTGTTTGTGTGGGGAAGATGGCTGTGATCATATTTGTCATCCAATGTGGGGTTTGCAAATGGAACTAAAATTTTGTTGAACACTTTTGTGCGTGAACTGAGGCTTTACTGTATTTGTATGCTTGTTATCTCTTTCTTTTGCCTGATTGCTCTAGCTATAATTTCATGTACTGTAAAGAACAGGAGTGGTGAGATTGGTCATCCTGATTTTGTGTGTTTGCCTTATATAGGCATTTGAAATGTATTCTTCAATACATAGTTTCTTCAAACTAGTAAGGAATGTTGCATTTTGTTGATAGCTTTTTCTTCAGCAATTGAGATGATCTTTTTTTTTTTTTTGGTCCTTGAGTCTATTGATGTGGTGTATTATTGACTTGCATATGTTGAAACATCCTGGCATCCCTCATATTCCATATGAACTTTTAATGTGCTGCTGAGTCAGTTTTTCATGTATTTTATTAAGGATTTTGCATGTATTTTCATCAAGGACATTGGTCTGTAGTCTCTGTCTCTGTCTCTGTCTCTCTCTTTCTTGTTGTTGTGTCCTTGTCTGATTTTGGTTTCAGAGTGATGTTGGTCTCACAGAGTTAGTTTGGAAACATTTCTTTCTTTCTCTTTCATAAAATGGTGTGGGGAAGATGCTGTTAGTTCCTCTTTAATGATCTGGCATTAAATATCTTCAGCAGTGAAGACATCTTGTCTTGAGCTTTTCATTGTTGGAAGATTTTTTTTTTTATTACTATTTCAATCTCATTGCTTGCTGTTGTTCTGCTTATGTTCTTTTTTTTTTTTTCTCTTGGTTCAATTGTAGTAGGCCAGATGTGTCTAGAAATTTCTCCTTCTTTTAGATTTTCCAATTTATTAGAATATATGTTTTCAAAATGGCTCCTAAATAACCTCTGGTTTTCAGAGATCTGTTATCTAACATCACCTTTTTCATCTTTGTATTGATTTTAGTCTTTTTTCTCCTCCTCTTGGTTAGCTTGGCTAAGGAATTATCAATCTTGTCTTCAAAAAGAACCAGCTCCTTGTTTCATTGATCCTGTTTATTATTCTTTTAGTCTCTATCTCATTAACTTGGGCTCTTATCTTTATTATTTCTTTCTGTTCAGTTTGATTTTTGTTAGTTGTTATTTTTTTAAGATCATGAAATACATCATTAGGTTATTTATGTGAGATCTCTCTGATGTTCTGATGTAGGCACTTAGACCTATAAATTTCCTTTTCAGAATGGCCTACACTCTATTCCAGACTTCTGGTATCTTATAGTTCCATTTTAATTTGATTCTAGAGATTTTTAAAAAAAATTTCCCTTCAGATTTTTTAAATGATGTACTAATTAGTCAAAAGTTAGTTGTTCAATCTCCATAGGTTTTTACAGTTTTTGTAGCCTCTTTAGCTGTTGATTTCTAGTTTCATTCCATTTTAATCTTGCAAAATGCATGACATAACTTCTTTTTTTATTTTTAAGGCTTGCTTTATAGCATATAATCTGATTTACTTTGGAGAATGTTTGGTGAGCTGCTGAGGATAACATATTCTCTGGTTTTTGGATGGAATGTTCTGTAGACATTTGTCTAAGTCCATTGGATCTATGGAGTAGTTTAATTCTTCTTCTTCCTCTTCTTCTTCTTCCTCCTCCTCCTCCTCTTCCTCCTCTTTTTTATTGGTACCTGCGACCTTGTACTTACCAGGCAAGTGCTTGGGCCATGAGCTAAATCCCCAGCCCTGGGGAGGCTTAATTCTGATGTTTCTTTTTGGTTTTTTGGATGACATCTGTTGATTAGAATAGGTATTGAAGTCTTCCACTATGATCGTATTGGTCCTTTAGGTGTCCCTTTATTTTGAATATTATTTATTTTGTGCAATTCTGTCTACCACGTTTCGTGCATATTTGTATTTACAATTGTTACATCTTCTTGGTGGATGATCCCTTTACTGACAGTTACTAGTCTTCTTTGTTTCTTCTATTTTGTCTTGAAATTTGTTTTGTTTGATATGAATATAGCTATTCCTGATTGTTTTTGGAATCCATTATCAAAATACTGTTTTCCATCACCTTTCACTTTTCAGTATGTGTGTGTCTTTGCTAGTGTGTTTCTTATAGATAGCAAAGAGATGGATTTTGCTTTTCAATAATCTTCCAGTATTTGTCTTTTGATTTGAGAATTAAGACCATTTGCTTTTAGAATTGTAGAGAGGTATGTACTAATTTCTGTCATTTTACTGTTTTTCTAAGGTTCGATCCTCTTCTAATTCTTGTCTACTTTTACTGTTCTGTTTACAGGATTCCTTTAAGTATTTCTGTAATGCTGGCTTAGTGGTTATGAATTTCTTTAGTTGATGCTTAACTTGGAAAGTTTTTATTTCTTCTTCATATTTGAAGGATAGCTTCGTTGGATACAGTCATTAAAGCTGGCGGTTATTTTCTATCGGGGATTGAAGTGCGTCCTTCCGTACCTCCCTGGCCTTTGGAGTGTCTGCAGCGAAGTCCACAGTATTCTGATTAGGTTTTCTCTGTAAGTGATTGGGATATTCTCCTATGGCTTTCAGCTTTCTTTGCTTGTTCTGTACTCCTGCTCTTCTAACTAGAGTATGTCATGGGAACGCTCTTGCCTGGTCATCCCTGCTTGGGAGTTGAGATGCATCCTGTACCTGGATGTTCTTGTCTTTCCCAAGATTTGAAAAGTTTTCTGTTACTGTTTCATTAAATACATTTCCATGCCATTAGTTTGAACCATGGGACCCTCTTACTCCAGTTTTGTAAGTTTAGTCTTTTAACCATGTCCTGGAGTTCCTGGATGTTTTGTTCATGATCTTGACTTTTTTCTTTCTTAGTATATGAGTATAATTCCCTGACTCTTGAAGGTGGACAAAGGGTGTATAGATATTCAATACCCTCTTCAACCTACCACCTAATACTTATTCATTCAAAAAGAATACACTTAGAAAAGTAATTGTCTTTGTTACTTTTCTCTCATTTCTGGGACAAAATACCTGACACCCAAGATTAAGGAAGGAAAGGTTTAGTTAGCTCACTGTTTGTGGAGGTTTCAGTCCATAATCAGCTGGCTCCAAGGCAGGGTGGCATGGCACTGGGGCAACAGTTTAAGGCAGTGGAAGAGCAAAAGCAGCAGAGGGAAAGGGGGGAGAACAAGTCTCTTCTTCTCCCTTATATTGTAAACAGGCTACCACCCCCTGGGGTGGGTGTAGCACTGATACCACCTCTGTGCCCTCCTCTTGCACAGGATGAGGATATTTACAAAGTAAGCACCCTGGCCCCCTGCTGAGTCTCTTAGTTAAACTTCTAGCCTCAAGTTGACACGGAGTATCAACGGCTTATAGTAATTAAGTGTGTACCCTACAGCTGGAGAGTTGGTGTTCCTGCTTCATTCTGCCGCCTGTGAGCTATCTGATGCTCCATGATTACTTGCATTACCTGTGTGTCTTTATCTGTAAAAACCTGGATACCATGCTTCCCTCCAAGAATTATAGTGAGAGTTAAATAAAGATGTTTAAGATACTTAGAATGGTCTGTAGCACACGGAAGCGTTTTATTCTATTGTGTGTGTGCGACTCCTAGTAAAGGTGCCTCAGCCTTTGAGACGGGGAGCCGAGTCTTACACATGACCTGGGAAGTATGTCTACACTGCACAAGATGGAGAATTTGGGATTCTGTTTCCACTCTACAATTAAGAATTACATGTGGCTCTGGCTGTGTGGTGTCTGTGGCCTTGGACGTGCGTGTGGTGCTGTCTCCTCCTCCTTGTCCATTGTTCTTTCCTGCATCTCACTGCAGCTGCTCCCTGCCGGACACAGGCGCTGCGCGGTCTGCAGTGGAACCCAGCAGGACAGGGGCTTTATGGCCAGGCTGGCCTTTGGGTGGTGCTTCATAGAGTCAGGGCTGTACGAGCTTGGTATCATCTTCTAGTCCCCCAGGTGCTCATGTCATCGCCCAGTTTACAAAGAAACTTCTGGATGAGGAGATTTCTGTCTTTCCTGGATCGGCATTGTGGCCCGAGGTGCAGGGCGCCTTCGTGTCTGTGTGCTGTCAGCTGTACGGCACCTGCGAAGGGCTGCAGGCGCTGCTTCCTTACAATTTGCACGAGGCTATAGCACAGGCGTGGAGGAAGGTAAGTGCTGGAGAGCTTCCTCGCTCCTCCCTGCAAACCTTTATTTCAGATCCAGGTGCGACTGCAGCGTGCACATGGGTGCAGTTTCTCTGGGTAAGTATGACTTTGCGTCAGCCAGCACCTGCTCTCTTGGCCCGGTCTCAGCTTGTGTTGAGTGCGTAGAGGCTTGTGGCTGCAGAGGCCTTAGGGATTCTCTTGGCACAAACACACAGTCCTCTTTGGAGGAGATTTGTGAGCAAGTTCCAGAGAAAGACGGCTCCATCATGGATACCAGAGATTATAGTATAGCAACGGCAGTGCCTGGTGTCTCCCGGAGGCTTACTAGGTCTTCTAACCTCATTTTTTTTGAGACAGGGTCTCACTATGCAGTTCAGGCTGGTCTTGAGCTCACTGTGCAGCCCAGGTTGGTCTCGAACTCACAACAATCCTCCTGCCTCAGGCTCCTAAGTGCTGGGATTATAGGAGTGCGCCACCACGCCTGGCTTTTTATTCTTTTCTTGGTACCGGGCATTGAACTCATGACCTCGCGCTTACCAAGTAGGCACTTATGCCACTGAGCTAAATCCCTGGCTCTAACCTCACTTTAAATGGCTCATCTCTGAAATCCTTTGTGATAGGATGCCAAGCCAAAGAATTTGTTTTAAAGTAGCAATTTTGATTTTAATAACTTTGTTAAAAAATACAAATGCAGCATTAAAGTCTAATGATCGTCAGTAAGAAAAATAACGTACTTATCGGTTGTCTTCTAGACAAGTTTGTCATCAGAAAGAACACCTGCGCCAGTGCCGGGCTCTCATTCTGTTTCCTCAGTGAGCCAGGCACCCCGAAACATGTAAGTATATTGGTTAAGTCCTGTGCTGACCACATTTGCTGAAATAATTTTAAAATTATTAAAATGTAATAAAACACTATGGCAAAAACATTTTGTAGGAAGTCAGTCTATATATACAGATTCCAGGAAAACTACAGTTCAGAGGATCTTTAGAGATTGTGTGATACTTACCACCATTAAGACAATGTGGTAATATTTACTAACTTACCCTGTAGTGTTTTTACACTTTGGGTTAGGAACCTTGACATACTGTTTCCAGAGCACTTGCTGAATTAGCACCTCTGAAAATTGAAAGGAAACCAGAGCCCTTGCATTCATGCATGTATTTTCCACTTACTCAGTTATTAGGCCAAGTGTTTTGCTAAGTGTGGAGGACATGTATGGACCTCCGGGAGTACATCAAGTACTAAGTGAATATAGCATGGCCACGTAGTCTGCTGAATATAAGGTGTGGGGTGGGAAGGTGTGTTGGGACCCAGCTCGGGAGGGAGGACTTCTCCGAATCAGTGTACGCACAGCCGAGTTACGTCAACTGTGTAGAAGAGGAGATGTTTGTCCAGCAGCAGGAAACGGCATGGTCCACAGTCTAGATTGATAGGGGATACGATTAATGTGTTTCACGCTCTACCATCCGTCATATTTAGTGGTAATTTTAGATTCTGATGTTCCAGAGTGCAGGAATTATAATTATAGCCCGCTCACTCACTCACTCACGTGTCCTGAACCAGTCAAGGAAGTGAAAACCCTGATGAACACTGGCTTCGAACGTGAGCTCAGGACCTGGGTGGGTTTGGTTCCCTCACAAGCGGTGGACGACAGTTGGTTTCCTGCGAAGGCGGAGCTCACCGTGGGCAAACTGAGCAGCAGGGAGGGGCAGAGCAGGACCCGTGCGGCTTTCCTCCCGGCAAGAACTCCTGCCGGGCGGGGGAGCAGAGGCCTTGCTTAGCCCGGGAGCGGGGAGAGGTGTCCCTTGGGGAAGCTCAGCGCTGGTGCAGAGGAGGTTCCACCACGCCTGACGTTGTTGCCTGGTTCAGTCGGGGCTCCCTGGGAGCCAGCGCGGGGACTGTGTGGGACTTGCGTGTCGATGTGTCAGACAGGAGAGCATTTACCTGGGGAGTTGCTCACGTGACTCTGGAGACTGGGAAGTCCCAGGCAGGCTCTGCCAGCTGGGCAGTCTAGCTTGTGATGATAGCATTGCCTAGTGCGGTCCAGGGCCCTGCGGGTCTGCTGGCGTAGGCCTGGAGGCTGAGGCAGGAAACTTAGACTTCTGATTTCCGAGGGGATGAGAAGAGAGCATCCCAGCTCCCGGAGAGAGACAGCAGTTCCCCTCTCTCCTGGTTCCATCTGCGCCCCGAGCCAGCCAGATTGTGCCTGTCCACAGTGGGGTAGACCTGCGACACTGCCCTGTCCTCCGGGAAAACCCTCAGGAACACACCCAGCACAGCGTTCCGCCAGCTCTCCAGGGAGCCTTCCTTCAGGCAGGCTGACGTTATGTCTTAAGAGAAATGAAAGACTGAATGAGGTTCTGGGCAGACTGTTGCTGTAACTCAGGCCCCCGCATGGAACGGGGACCTGCTGCTGCTTTGCTTTCTTGGCGTAGCTGATGTGAGATGGCCCGATGCTCCTCGCTCTGGGGAAAAGCGAGTGTGCCCGTCAGGCGCAGTCAGCGGCCTCCCCCTGCACGCCGCCCGCGGTCCCTCCTGTGTGAGCGAGTGGACGTGATGAGACCGCCCATTGCCCGGAGCCGTTTCTAAAGGGCACTGCCTTAAGATTAAGCCACACGGTAAAGGGAAGCCAGGTGTAATCTGTCAGTGCTCTTGTGCCTCTGACACACCCATGTTGAGCCTTTTGAGCTTACGTTTTCCAGTAACCCACTGGGGGCTCCCTCCTCCATCCCGTTTGGAGGTGAGGACAGCGCGGCAGGAAAGAGAGAGCTGGCACACAGTCACCACAGGGCACTGGTGTCCTCTCCCTCTGGGACAGAGCAGTTTCCGCATGGCCGCTTTGGTTTGTGCCAGCGATGGCAGCTCTGTGAGATCCCCTGAGGTGACCCTAGAGAAAACTGCAATCACAGAAGAGAAGGAGGCGCCCGCCTCCCGGCTGGTCCTCACGGGCCCTGCAGGAAGCTGAGTGTGCGGTAGCAGAGGGGCTCTGGCCTGCGTGCTGCCCGGTGCCCCCAAGGATGCGAGTGACCAGGCGCGGGTCTGCAAGTTCTGCAGAGTACTGGGGGCTCTGCCGTTGATCCTCCCCGGGCGAGGGCAGCAGAGCTCCGCGGCCTGGGTCTTCCTCCCGGCCGGGCAGTGTAGTGTCTTTCCTGACGTTTAAAGGAGAACTGCAAATGTAGAAGCAGAAAGATACACTGACTCGGCGGCACTTACCTTCCGGAATTGTATGTGTTCCTTCACACGGTGATACAACTTGCTGCTCTGTTGTGTTTTCATTTGGGAAGGAAACATGTAGAATTTTTAAAACATGATTTTGGTTTTTTTGACAGCTGATGTCTTAGATTTCTATTTGTATTTGAGTGATGTTTGATTTTATTATTTAAAGTTAACATTACTTTTTAAAATCTGTATATTTATACTTTTTGATGTAAATCTGAGTAATTTCTACATGATTAAAAAAATTGTTCTGCAGCTTTAATTTTCTTTTTTTTATTTTAAAGAGAATAGAACAAAACAAAACAAAACAGAACAAAACAAAGCAAAAGAAAACAGAATAGAGTCAAACATAATATAGCATTTCAGAACAGAACACTGCAAGCTATACAGGTTTTCAAAACATAACAGCAGATTAACAATGGTTACCCTACTGTCTCTTGCTTTCTTCAAAATGGTTGTTCATACATTTACAGACAATAAACTCAAACAAAACAAAGTGATATAAAACCAGATAAAACAAAAGAGCATTACAGGCGTTTAAGTCGGACAACAAGAAACCAGCAATGGCTACCGTAGTGTCCCATTTTTCAAAGGAGTTGTTCCTATCTTCTCACATATTGTGTTTACACATGTGAGTTTGGTTTATTTCAGTTATGAGTATGGTCTCAAGTCGCATTCATTCACCTGTAAAAGCCTCAATGTGATCATTTTTTATAGCTGAATAGTACTCCATTGTATAAAAGTACCACATCTTCTTTACCCATTCCTCAATTGATGGGCATTTGGGTTGTTTCCAAGATTTGGCTATTAAAAATTGTGCTGCTATAAACATGGGTGCACATATATCACTGTGGTAAGATGATTTCACTTCTGGGAATATGCCCAGAAGCGGAATAGCTGGGTCAAATGGGACTTCCAGTCCTAGCTTTTTGAGAAACCTCCAGACTGACCTCCACATCTCTTTTTTGATTTAGTTTTTTTTGGTCTTTTTTTCTCTCCCTGTCCAGTTTATTGCATTAGCTTATCAGACTGGGTTTCGATTCTGTTAATGTTCTCTTTTCTTCCTCCCTTTCTCCTCCTCCTCTGGCTCTCTTTTGTCTCTCTAGTGGGGAGCATAAATGAAAGGACTGGAGATGGGTGTTAGGAGGAGCAGTCTGTGGCAGCCACACGAGAGCAGTTCAATATAGAGTACTTTCATTACACAGTTATCTAAATATTTTTGACATTTCTACCTTCAATTAACCCTTGAATCCATGCAACATTTGTAATGAATTGTCTTTAGTTTCCAAACAGAGTTGTTTTCACTGTATTATTTTCTCTTTGACACAATTACATTCTTTCCACAGGTGGTGGATCACATAGGTATCTTTTTATGTTGGTCGACTCTACTTTGTGGCTTAGTACTACAGGGCTGGTTGGAAAAGAAAAAGTATTTGCTTAAAAAGACCATTCTTCACTGGAAGCTGAAGCTTCATATATGAGTGTTCATACAAGTGCATAAATATGTTTATATAGTGTCTCAATCTTTTGCTACTTTGCTTTACACTTATATTCTATGCTATCAATATTGCTAAAATTTTGCTTCAGTTCATGTTTGCATAAGGTATTAGAAGCTGCAAGTAACTCGGGAAGATTTCATGCGCATGCACAGCAGCAGCTGTTGAGGAAGAACGTGTGAGCGCCCGCTTTGGCTTGCCGGTGTTGCTGACACTGTGTCCTTTCTTGTTCTTGGGCATCAGTCATCTGTGCTTTCTGCCTTCAGGGCTGCGCAGTGCCTGGTGAGCCTCACGGTTCACAGCTGCTGTCTGTGCAGAAGGCAGATGTCTGCTCCTCACGATTGTATGCTTTTGTTTAAGGAGAGACTCTCTCCTCATCAGATGTGGGTGAAGATCTCTTCGCACTTGCCACGTGGTCACCTCTGGCTGTGGGGAGCTGGTGAAGGGGGGATTGTTGATGTGGGCTTGGGCCAGTTTTATTTCTTAGTTCTGTACACATTGTTCTTCCCACCGCTCTCTTCCCTTCCCCACCTGCCATGCTGAGTGCAGCGCTTCGTCCGTCCCCTCTGCAAGTGGGTCCCGGGAGGCACGTGGGGTCCCGAACGCGGCGAGTACCAAGCAAACTGCCTTGGCTGGAAAGGGCCGAGAGCCGCACACGCATCTGTGTGGACAAGATCTCGCTGGCACATCGAGTGCTAAGCAGGCATTGAGCACCGGGACCAAAGTTTCCAGCCAAAATGTGTCCAGTACCAAATTCGATGAGTTTCAAAGCAGTCAAGTACCAAGGTATGACTATGATAGATTTTATATTTTGAGCTAATCTTTAAATTCTTATTTAAATTTTTATTAGTGGAGCTTAAGTATTTTTACATTTTTTGTGATACTGATACATTTGGAGTTTATGTTTCCTCTTATTTTGTACTTTCTGTGTGTGTTCTATCTTTATTGCCACTTTTAGATTGATAAAATTTTTATTCCTGTTTTTCCCTGTTTTGAAATTATAAGTTGTATATTTATTTTTAAAAGTAGTTAATCCTTAAGAAGTTAGTGTGTATATTTAATTATATGTTTTAAAAAAAATAGAATTAGGTATTTGTATCATGCTTGATCTGGGTCATGGGTTTCAGTGAGGTTCTATAATCATTGATCCTGAAACGTAGTAATTCTTCATCTTCTTGAGGTTATTTGGAAGTTTGTTTTTAATTTTAAATCATCTGGTTTATTTCTTCATGCTATTAAGTTTATTGAACATGTTTTTACTACTTTTTTATTACATTTGTTGACACTTGTGGCCCATTCTTTCCAGTCAGCTTACTTTTCCCCCTTATGCTTTGTTATCTTTTAATTGTTTTTTTATTAAAATTTGAGGGTGGTAAAACTATCCTTTCTTTTTGTGTCTAAAAATTTCTATTCTTTTTCCAGTCTATGCTTCCTCCCCACCCGCAGCACACACATTCTCACTCAGAGGTGATAGTTCATCTGGGTATAAATGTTTAAATAGACAATTATTTTTCATCAGTTTTTGAAGCTATTTCTTTATTATCTTCCGGAATAGGTGGTAAGTGATAAATGTATTGTCAGTATAACCATGTATCCTTTCATTTAATTAATTAATTAATTAAATTATTTTGTTTCAAGATTAACCTCAGGGCCTCACACATTTTTGTTGTTATTTTAATGTTTTCTGTATCTCTGGATTTATCCTAATGGTACTGTGAATAATATCATAATGGTTTCTTTCCTCAATTCTAGAAAAGTATTTTTAAAATTTAATGGACAAGTAATAATACATGTTGAATACAATGCTTTTAAAATATTCTTTCTGTTTTCTTGGGGCTCCATGTTTTTTCTCTGGAGAAAGTTGTTGACTTTTCTTATATTTCTGTTTTGAGAAAATAAATATGTCATTTTCCCAACCTAAAATATAAAAACCCATTGAAATAACATGGTTTAGAAAGTCAGAAATCATATTTTATAGTGAAAAAGAGTACAGAAACAATAGAAAGTCGAGGGTCAGAGAATCCAGGCAAACAGATAATGCTAGCAAGTTAGAATGGAGTTAAAGCTTGCAGGAGAGAACCTGGGTGTAATAAAAACACCGACAAATGCAGTTAGTGTCTGTTTCCTCAGTGAAGGAAATTTTTAGAACAGGACATGTAAGAAGAAAAGAATTTACAGTCAAAGAAACCAATCTTTTAATGTTATTTTAAAATATCTTTTGAATAGTTTCCAATCAATGTGTAGTTTACAAATGTAATTATTAGAAAAATAACGCTGAAACAGTTTTTATTCAGTTTTGACATCCTGAAATAAGTTCTACCTTTCTTTTACTTGTTTCAGTATGGCTTGGGAAGAGAATTTGTTAGACGATTTACTAAATTTTGCTGCTACCCCCAAAGGATTACTACTTCTTCAAAGAACAGGTGTAATCAATGAATGTGTGACATTTATGTCCAACCAATATGCCAGAAATTTACAGGTATGAATTACCATCTGCTACTGGTGGAAGGTATTCTTGCTGTTGTAAAAGCCATTAAGACATCATTCTGCTCTGTGTACATGCAGAAGTTATTAAGCCTCAATTAAAAAGCCATATAGCATTGCAATACTTGAGTTTTTTTTTTTTTAGGAAAACATTAGAGACTTGATATTGCTGTCTGTAGCTGTGTTTACACAGTTAATCACCCAGATGTTTCATACCTATGATATCAAACATCTGGATGTGCTTAATGTGGGTGGATTTAACTTCTGGAGAAAAACCTTATTGAGTCTAAATGTAGGTATCAGTGAATGTTTAAGCTTCGGTGTTTTAAAAGAAATGAAAGTGTTTGTAAAGAAACTATTTTACTGTTAAATAAAATTTATGATATAATTTAGCCTTTCATCAGAGTCAGAGCCATTAAGTTGTACTTAGTCCTTTTTGTTGAAGTAAATGTCCCTATACTTCTGGACTTTTTAGGGTCTTAGGTATGGGCTTTTAAAATTTGTTTTTAGAGTAATTCAACCTTGTTAACATAAATGTTACCTGAAAACACACACACACACACACACACACACACACGTAAATACATTCATATAATCAAAGAAACTTTCAAACATGAAAATAACGGGGAGTTAGCCCTACAAGATGTTAGATATATTTCAGATACACGGTGGGGATGGAGGTGAGGGAAAGGGAATGAAAAATGGTGTGGTTAAAAAAGTTCTTTTTTTCCATCAATTCTTGGCCTTTTGGTTAGACTGAGTGAAGCATTTGTTCCGGTCCATTCAGAAGTGGGTTTTCATTTTGCCTGGTCCCTGGCAGCTGTTGTGTTTTGACATCATTAGGTGGCCTGTCGGCAGATGTTCTTTTCCTTCCTCTCGCTCGCTTTAATTCTAACTTCCTACTTTTGTTTAAACTTGTACGTAAACCAGTGATTCAGCCTTTTATGGTTTCTGCCTGTGCAGAACCAAATGTTGTTAAGTGAGATTCGCGCCATTCTTTGATGAGCGAAGTGTGTTTCCGCTGGCCCGTGGGCTGGGGACAGGGCTCGCGTGCACAGCTGAGCGCTCGCGTCTCCTGTACTGACGTGGACTCGCGGTGCAGAGCTGCGTGCTGTTCGTTTCCTCCGCGAGCCGCTCCTGATTGCTGGCTGCATTCACCCTGCACGCGTGTGGGCAGCCCAGGCTTCGGCCTGTAAGCGCTGGCTGAGTGCAGTGCCCCGGGATAGCTGTTCTTCGTGTAGAATGTGGAGAGTGTTTTCGGCCTCTTGTACGTTGACAAAGTTGTATTTGGCTTTCTGAGCAGGTGAGTTTGCAGCTGCCCGTGTGTGCTAGTTAAGGAATTAGGTATTTGTTTTTGTACTTCTGAAAACGTGGAAGCATTTCAAAGATCTTTCTCTTTTTCATTCAAATGCTTCAGACCATGCAAACACAGCTTTTCCTGTGCAGGTGATTGGCTCAGAAGTGATGCCTTTTTAATTTTCATGCATTTTAAAACAACCTCGTCTGGTTTTGTCTCTCTTTGTGGTGTTCATAGATGACACCGTTCCCTGGACTTTGGCAGCTTCCAGCCTTGTAGTTTAGTTTCTTACCATCTTCATTAGGTCATTACAATGCCTTAGTGGTGCTCTGCCCCGTTCAGTGTATTTCCTTTACTTAGATTCCCAGTTGTTTGGCAAGGTCATTTCCTTAATGTTGCAGAAGAGAAATGGATGCTCCAGTGATGCGTTTTACAGGTCTAGTAGCAAGCTAGTGACTCATTGCAGAGGCCAGGACTCACATTCCTTGCTTGTCTCAGCCCGTCTCTGTGCTCTACTTAGCTAAGCATCTCTAACTGATCGTTTCCGCCGCTCCTTCCTTTCTGGTAGTGTGACCTGGGCAGGCCGCTGTGGCTCACGCCTGAATCAGTGGGAAAGCTGGTGCGGAAGGTGCTCTTCTGGTTGTTGTGGAGGAAGGCAGGTTGGAAAAAGGCTCAACATTGATCCCGCTGAACTTCTGTGTTATGTAGCTGCAGAACAGTGGATTCTCAGTTAAGGAAAGTGGGAAATGTAACCAATGGAAGTGGGAAAGGAGAGCAAACGTATAGACACAAGCAGCGGAAAATGGAAGAAATAAAACTAATTGTATCTTGTGGTCTTAAATTCTTCTTTAGTTACTTTTTCCCCCTTAAAAGTGAATGTACAGTTTATGTTCTTAAAAACTGAGGTTAAAACAGATATTTTTAGCATGAATTCTGAATGAATAACTTTGTTTGGAAGTCAAACATTGTATAAGCCAAGATGATGCTAGCCAGTCTGAAGAGGAGGTTACTACAATGTCTATTTCTCTGTGGTGGTCTGTGCTAAGAGAGGGATCACTTCTGTACTTCACTCTGAACATATGTACAATATTTTTTGTAAAATAGCAAGTTCTTTAAGATTTTCTACAGTGCTTATCTAAACTGCTATATTGATAGGATTCTGTGTGTGAACTTGTACACACACACACTTCCCACCTCAGGAAATGCCTTCTAACATAATGTCACTTTGAGAAGAGACCATTATTATGTTTTAGAGTTGCTTGATTTAGTTGAAAATCCAATTAAGAAATTTCCAGAAAGATTTATTAATAATGAAATTGTTCAATGAGGAATCAACCCAAAAATAATAATAGGATAATAAAATTTAGAGTTGGAAGCCATCTTACTCTTCATCTGGTCCAAGTCCCTTATTTTATGTATGACCAGAGTTTGGCCTAGGGAGGTAAGAGACTTGTCCACGGTTAGAGCTAGGACAAAGGTATCCCATGCGTACACACTTGTTGACTGTTAGGTCTTAGTTTGTTTTTGTTGCTTCTGTTACTGTCTTTTCTTTTTCTTTTTCTGAGATAGGGTCTCACTGTACAGGCCAGGCTGCCTTTCAACTCACTGTGTAGCTGAGGCTGGCCCTGAACTCCCAGCAGTTCTCCTGCCCCTGCCTCCCCAGTGCTGGGATTACAGGCATGCGCCACCACCCCGGCTGCTACTGTCTTAAAGAATGGTTAATATTCTAATCTAAGAAGAGCAGTAACTCTAAGATAATGTGTCCCAAGCAGCGAGCTTCATTCTTCTCCTTGCTGTCCCCGCATGTGTTAGGTCAGCAGGCGGAAGAAGGTTGACTATGGAGTTTTGGTCACACAGGTGGCATCCACAGCAGCAGGTGCAGTAGCGCTACGAGATTCAGGTGAGTGTTTTCCTTTATTTAAAATAAAATAAAATGAGCAAGCTACTGAAAGTTTACCTGACATGATAAAGTATTATGTATTTAATCCCACGTTCTTTTACTCAGGTTAAACCTCGTGCAAAAGAAAGTTACAAGATTTTGTTTTTGTCTTTGTCTTTCCCGAGATTCCTCTGGGATTTTTTTCTCTATGAAATACATGTGCCCTGCTCACTCCCCTAGAACGATGATGCATGCTAGAGGGACAGAAGTGTCCCCTGCCCGCATCCTGTCTGCACACTGTCGCCTTTGCAGGATGGCCTGATGGCTTCATTCAGGCATCTGTGCATCAAAATTGACCCCTATGGGGTTGCCACACACATGCACCATTTCCTGATTCCTTTTCCTCCCCGTCTCTCCTTGCAGAATTCTCACCACTTTCCCTATTACGCGGAGGGCGCAGGATTTCTTCTCCAGCATCAGCTGGGTTTAAAGATGCTCAGACACTGGGGTTAACGCATGTTAGGGTTTGCAGGGGCCGCTCCTCCCAGGGGTGCCGGGGTTACACCTGCATGGCGTTGGTGACCTGAGTGGCCACTGTGCTTTCTCTTTTTAAGTGAAGATATTTTCCTGTATTGCATCTTAAATTTAATTTTTGGCTGAGCTGATTTGAGCTACTCGTGTAGTGAAGTACGTTTTTTGGCAGAACTTGTGGTGCTTCTCCCCAGGGTTTGTTGGTGCGCTTGTGGCTGGACTGTGGTCCAGTCTGGAGTGTGGGGGTGACGACGTGAGGGTGACCCATCCCAGGCCTACGCCGGTGGACCCTATTGACCGCGGCTGTCAGAAGGTGAGTGTCCCCTGATTTAGGGATGAACGCAGCGCAGGCAGGACACGTAACTTGCAGAAGCGGCTGCCCAGACCCTGTCCTGCCTGGTCACGGCCAGCGGATCTCCTCACTGCCTTCTTCTCTCTGTGAATTTTAATTTTCTCATTGTTTTCAAAGTAAATTTAGTGAACAATGGAAATTAATGTTCCTTGGGAATATTTTACAAGATGCTTGTCTTTCACGTTACTTGCATTAGTTTTTCTCCCTTAATAAAGAGTATTGTAATTACTTACCAAATGTATTAGAAAAAAACAGATCCCTGAAACAAACAAAACCCGTGAGCCAAAGCTGAAATCCGGGTGGCTTTCCATTCTGGGCTGAAGTCTAAGGGAATAGCATGAGGATCTGGGAAGCGACGGCAGCATTTAGAGTAACGTACCAACGTACCTGAAATTTTCCTAAATTTGCCCACACAGTGTTTTATTTTAATTCAATGGTTTTTATATATCTTTCACATTTTCTCTGGATTTCACCATAATAAAGTGATGATTTCTAACTTTGGCATTATAGTAGTGTGGGCGTTTTCTTAAAAAAATATAATTTTTTTTTAAAGAAAAAACTCCCAACATTTCATAATGCCTCTTTCTGAAACGTTTGAGCTAGCTCACCCCAATAGAAAATATACATTTTAGAAACATAATTTTAAAATTAAGTGGGTAAGAGTACTGTAATGACCAAAAATAGCACATGGAGGAGAGGCCATGTGCGAATGAAGAGAATGACACTGCTTGACATTCTGGATTTAAGAGTTTTTGTGAGGACAGGTGCCCTGGATCTGCCAGGATAGAAACCCTCAACTGAAACCGTGGGCAGGACACATCACGGCTGGGGGACAGGGAGGGATCACAGAGAACATCTGCAAACCCGGGCTGTCCCCGACTCTGCCGGAACCCTGACCTTGACATCTCGTCTACCACGAAACCCATTTTCCCCGTGTGGCGTTCTAGCTAAAGTGTAAGGTGTGACTGGCACGGCTTCTCTGCAAGTGCCTTTTTCTCAGGAGACGGACTGAGCGTGGCCCCTGCGCCCGGCTTGTTTTCTGTGCATCTGTCCCCTCGCCTGCCGAGCTGGGTCAGGTCCTCCTCACCACCTCCCGCTCCTCCAGGGTGTGGCTTAAATGACCACAGGGAGGGTTTGTCCAGGAGGGCAAGGACTGTGCCTTTATTTTTTTAATTTTAGCATCTGGCACAACTACTGAAAAGAAGCTGGTGTTAAAACATTTTGAATAAATAAGTGAATAGACGACCATTCTCAATTGGAAAGATTTTTCATTCGTATGAAAACTTTGTGGCTTTCGGTAATTAATTTGATGCTTTGGTCTTAAAAATATATTTCATTTGACCTTCCATTAGTTTTCTTATTACTTCACAAAGCTCTGTTTTTCTTTAGAGCACTGGTAAGTAGATTGCTGCATTGTGATCACGTGCTGTGACTTGCGCTTTCCCTGCAGATGTTGGTATAATTAGTCTTCGGTGCTAGGAACATCACTGCGTCTTTGCGGGAACCAGTGGTTGCACTGTGAGTGCTTCCGGTTTCTGGTTCCCACAGCAGGAATCCGCAGTGCGCCAGGGTCTGTAGAAATGCCTGTTGTGTGGGAGGTGGCTGTGTTTCTCCCAGAAACAACTTGCTGAGGTCTTCTAAAGTCTCTTTGAAATTCTGTTCAGGTTTGCATCAGGGAATAGAATTATTGAATTGTTTTCATCTTAAGTTCTGTCTAATTCGCTTAGAGTAGTATATCAGAATTTCCCACAATGTACACTGTCCAGATTGCTTTTTGAGTGGGAGATTCCATAAATGTGGAGTTATTCATCGCTAGATAATACAAACGCCTCAATATATTATTAATACATACGATTTATAAAGACCAAATATCTTTTTTCCATCAAAATACAGATCTATTAAATGCTTATTTATGTATGTTTCCATTGTGATAGGTAGGAAGGTCACTTTAAACATAAAAGAAAGGGCTTGATTATGGTATTATCTAAATACTGCTGGATGAACGTGAAGACCATTGTGAAGTATTTGTATATTCAAATTACAAAGTGCTTTTAGCTTGTGTCTTAGTTTATATGCTTATGACAAACTGGATTGAAATAAAGCCATATCACAGTCAGTTCAGTCACCTTTCTGGTCAACACCTGCTGACCAGTGCTGAGCTTGGACAGCAGCCCCAGGTGACCATGAACCCACTGTCCCTGCAGTGGTGGGGAGACACAGGCCATGAGCACACTCTCGCCTGTCAGGGGTCCCTTGAGGGTGCACTGCTGAAGCAGACTT
Source organism: Cuniculus paca (assembly GCA_004365215.1). Lineage (NCBI taxonomy): Eukaryota > Metazoa > Chordata > Mammalia > Rodentia > Cuniculidae > Cuniculus > Cuniculus paca. Next base: position 18,669 of record RJWT010018611.1, read on the forward strand.
CTCTGTACTCAGGCATCCTACTTGTAAGTGGCAGCGAGGTCTTTTCATTTAGTTGTTACTTTTTGATAATATCAGTTATCCAAATATATATTTGCTTTCATGTATAA
>RJWT010018612.1:0-18783 GCA_004365215.1 Cuniculus paca
AAAAAAAAAGGCAGTTGAGCTAGGCCAGGCATGATGGTGTACACTTGTAATCTCAGCACTCTGGGAGGCTGAGGTAGGAGAAATGCAAAATGAAGCCCAGCCAGAGTGATTTAGCAAGACCCTGTCTCAAAGAAAATTTTAAAAGAGGAATGTGGCTTAGTGCAAAGGCCCTGGGTTCAATACCCAGTACTGAAAAACAAAAAAAAAAACAGGGCCAGGGGTTTAGCTCAGCGGTGTAAGCACCTGCCTGCCAAACGCGAGGTTGTTTGATCCCTGCTACCAAAAAACAAAACAAAGGCCATCAAACACATGAAAAGATATTCAACTTCACTAATCTTTAGAGAATTGCAAGTCAAAACCACAATAATACTACTGCAAAACCATCAGAATGGGTGCTGTCAAAGAAAAAAACAATATATATTGAGTGTTGAGGATGTGGAGACATTTAAACCCCTATTCACTGTTGGTGAAAATGTGAAATGGTACAACCGCTCTGCATGTCCAACATCACTAATCATAAAGAAAATTATAAAAAAAGAAAATATAAATCAAAACCAGTATGGCAGGTTCTCAAAAAAGATCTGGAAATGCCAGTTACTGTGTATAAAGTAAAAGAAATGAAGCCGGGTATGGTGGCATACGCCTGTGATTTCAGCACTTGAAGGTTGAGGCAGGAGGATTGGGCTACGAAGTGAGCTCAAGGCCAGCCTGAATTGCATAGTGAGACCCTGCCTCAAAAAGACAGAAAAAGAAAAAAAAAAAATGAAAGCAAGGTCTTAAGAAATGTTTAACCACTCATATTTATAGCAGCATTACAACAGCCAAGGAACAGAAGGAACCCAAATGTGTTTTGACTGATAAATTTATAAACAAACTGTTATTTACATATGTTGGAATATTAGTCAACCTTGCAAGGGAAATCTGACCCATGCTACAATGTGGATGACTCTTGAGAACATTATATTAGGTAAAAGAAGCCAGTTGCAAAAGGACAAATCATCATACCATATGGTTCTATGTGTACGAGAGAACTTGAATATTCAAATTCTTAGAAAGTGGAATGGTGGTTGCCAGGGCCTGGGAGGAGGGGAAAATGGGGAATGATTGTTTATACAGTTTCAGTTTTGTAAGATGAGAAAAGAGTTCTAGAAATGGATGGTTCTTGGTTCACAACAGTGTGAATATATTTAATGCCACAGAACTGTGCACTTGGAAACGGCTAAAATGTGCATATTTTACCAGTCGTAAAAAAAGATCCCCACATTCCAGTGTGCAGCCAGGTCAGGATAAAGGGCAGGAAAGGGTGTATGTAAAACCTCAATTTCAATCCCCAGTGCCACAAAAAAACCCAAAAAAAAAACAAAAAACAAAAACAAAAACCCAAAAAACCCCACAAAACTCAATGATCTTACCAGTTACAAGTTAATAATGGTATAGGTAGGTTTTGTGTGTGTGTCCATACTCTGGGAAGTACTGACGGCCTCTGGCATGCTAAGCACATGCTGTATCACTGGGCTACATCTGTAGAATAAGTAGGAGTTTTTTGTTTTTGTTTTTGAGACAGGGTCATCCTGTTGTTTGGTTCAGGCCAGCTTTGAATTCACTATGTAACACAGGCTTGCTTCAAACTGGCAGTGGTCTTCCGACCTCAGCCTCTCCAGTAGTGGGATTACAGTCATGTGCTACCATCCCTGGCCTTGAATAGGTAGGTTTGAATAATACCAACAGGCCCACTCAGTGTATCATAATGAAAGGACAATGGCCCAGGTTTGGATAACCATGCCAGACTTCAAATACCATATTTAGGAAAGACACCAAGGTTCAGAAATTAATATCTTATAAAAGTCAGCTAAATATAAGACTGGAGATGTAGCTGAGTGGTGGAGGGCTTCTCTAGCATATGTGAGGCTCTAAATTCATTCCTTAGCAAAAAAATAAATAAAATGAATAAATGATAAAATAATTCTGTTAAATATGTGGATCTTATTGGATTAGAAATCAAACTAAAATATTTTAACTGATACTTATAGGATAACTGAAAATTTAATTATACAGAATACTTGATATTAAGGAATATTCAATGTATATTTTATAAAACTTACTGTAATTTTTTAGTTGTGATAATGTTATTGTGGTTTAAAGTCTTTTTGTTTTAGAGAATCATAGAATTTCATCTGTGATAGCCAGGATTTGCTTCAAAATAATAAGGAAAGAGAGTTCATAGCCATGAGTTGATAATTGGTGCTGCTGAGTGATGGGTTCGTGGGGATTCCATATGCTATGATATTTATTTTCTATGTGTTTGATATTCTCCATAGCAAAAAATTTTTTTACACATACAAAAGAAACACAGGGAAAAAAGAGAAAGGTTTTTTTTTTTTTTTGGTACCAGGAATGGAACTCAGGACCTTGCACTTGCTAGGCAGGTGCCTGTGCTGCTGAGCTATATCCCCGACCCAAGAAGAGAAAGTTAAAAGCACCACATAGTGAAAAGAAGCACTTGACCATGAAAGGTAGTAGTGGTAGTTATCAGCAGTTTGGGTTTAAATCCTTTTTCTTTTCTTTTCTTTTCTTTTTTTTTTTTTTTTTTGGTGCTGGGACTCGAACTCATGACTTCATGCTTGCCAGGCAGGCACTGTGCTGCTGAGCTAAATCCCCAGTCCCAAGTTTAAATCTTTAGAGCTGCACAACCTGATTCCATCCCTACCTAGAACCTGAGTCTTTGCTTATTCTGAGAGTTTCTTTTTTCTTTTGTGTCTAATAGGATTACAAAAACTCTAAGAAGCTATGAAAATAATAACTAGAATTTTTGAAATCTAGAGAGGTGTACAATTGGAATCCCAGAAAGATATTAGAATAACAGTAAGAAAAAGTTAAACCTGTGGTTTTTAGAACTTTAATAACCAGGTTTGATGACAGAGTTTTAATAAACTCTGTATAATCACTGTATTTCTGTATGCTTAAGACAAATACAGTAGTGAAAATAACTAGTGATAGTAAATTTGTATTTACAGTTCAGTTTAAATTACTTAAGATATTTTTATTGTCAGGTATGATGGTGCACACCTAGTGCCAGCTACTGGGGAGGCTAAGTCAGGACGATTACTTGACCCCAGGAGTTTGAAACCTGTTTAGGGAACATAGTGAGACCTCTGACTCAAAAAGAAAAACAACTTTAACAGGACATATTTGTAATTAAAGCCTAAATTCCCTATGAAAATGGCCTTTAATTTTTTCTTTTTTTGTTAATCTAATACATTGACCAATTAAATAGAGAAGTGAATATTTCTTCCCAGCCCAGAAGTCTCTTAAATATAAATATATTAGTGGCTAGGTAGCCATTTAAAAACAAGAATTTTCTTGGAAGGCAAGGCAGGAGGGTTGCTTGAGCTCAGGAATTTGAAACCAGCCTGGGCAACCTAGTGAGATCCTGTCTGTAAAAAACAAAAACAGTTTACTCTGGCTGGTAGCAGAAGAGATTCAAAGCATGAGGGGCAGTAGAGCCATTGTTAGCTTGAGGATGGTGGGTGTGGTTTTAAGGAGCCCTGTGCTGAGGAATGCAGATGGCATGAAGAGAGCTGCACCTGGCTCACAGCCAGCATAGAAGCAGCCAACACAGTACTACCTGCACAGGCCGGGTGTCATGGTGCATGCCTGTAATCCCAGCACTCAGGAGGCTGAGGCAGGAGATTGCTGCAAGTTTGAGGCCAGCCTGAACTGCATAATGAGACGATGCCTCAAAAAGACAAAAATAACCCTGCCTGCACAGAACCAGCTTTCACAAACAACCCAAGTGTTCTCACAAGGGGATTCTTTCCAGGCCCCGTAAATAAGAGCCCATTGCAGCCAACCCATTGACTTAGGCCTGTGTGACCCTGAGCTGACAATAAAGTCAAGCATGTATGAGCTGACCTATAGAACTGTGAAATGATAAATGGGTGTTGTTTTAGGCTATTAAATGTGTGGCAATTTGTTAAGCAGCAAGAGAAAATGAATACAACGTCTCATGAAGAGCTCAGCTGAAGAGAACTTGAGAATCCTTTCCGGAAAGGGCTATAACAGCTGTCTTGCATATTAGTGGGGAGAACACATTTCCCCACCCCAAATATTTCCTTTCATGTAGAGGGAACTCTGGTGGCATAATACTCCTGATCTTTGCTGACCTTTGACTTATTTAGAAAGCAGTGGAGTTCTTTAGAAAGGAAAAATGGTGTATCTATATATCTTTCCTTCCTGTGTTTCCCCTGAAGAGTTGAGCCTATTGGCTAGGAACTTAGATTTTGTTTCATTACTCCAAATTCCAACTTTTACCAGGGTAGGCCTGTTCTGACTGTGACCATAGACTAAGTAGATCATTAATTCTGTAACATGGACCAGAACTTAAGACTCACTGAGAATAGAGATAATTAATGGGCTCACTCATCTCCTACGCTCAGTAACAAAACAAAAACTTACACACATATACACAAGTGAGCACACTCTAGAAACAAGCTGCACAAGCAGACTGACTTAAGACTGATGCTTGCCCCCAAAAAGTCCTATAGGTGAGATGTTCTTTTAGTAGTGTAGTAGTAGATAATGTCTTCAAATATGTTCAACACTGGTTTTCATGAACCAAAGTGACACTTCCCCTCATGCATATGTTGAAGTCCTAACTCCCAGTACCTCAGAATGTGACTATATTTGGATATAGGGTCTTTAAAGAGATAACTGAACTAAAAGTGAGGCCATAAAGATGGGCCCTACTCAAACAAGACTGCTGTCCTTCTAAGAAGAGGACTTTTGACCTGGTACAAAAACAAAAAGACAACGAAGACGAAGAAGACTTTTGGATACAGATATGTATAGAGGAAGACCATGTGAAAACTCAGGGAGAAAACTCGGAACAAGGAGAGGGGCTTCAGAAGAAACCAACCCCCTCAATACATTGATTTTGGACTTCCTGCCTCGAGAACTATGGTGAAATATTTGTGTTTAAGCCACCCCCTCTGTGATACTTTGTTACTGGCCCACTGGAAATGAAACTTGTTGGGTACCACTTGCCTCTATTTTAGAGAACCTCATACCTTATTCTGACTTCTAAGAGTCAATAAATTTAGGAATCATGAAAGAAAAGTTGGAACCAGGTATGATGGCCTGTAATCCCAGCACTCAGGAGACTGAGACAGGAGTGTGAAATCCTGTCTCAAGAAGACAAAAAGAAAGAAAGAAAGAAAGAAAGAAAGAAAGAAAGAAAGAAAGAAAGAAAGAAAGAGAAAGAAAGAAGAAAAAAAAAAGAAAAGGAAAAAAAAAGTTAATAGTCCATCTAAAGGGTTTGGAAACAAGAAGGCCAAAGCTAGCCCAGTATGAAATGACTCCAACTGAATTAAAATTGAAGAGGACTATCAAAAACAGTTTACAAAAGCTCAAATCTTCTTGCCACCAATCTTCAAGCCTGTTCCTTCCAAATGCATGACCATTTATCCAAACCATTAACAACTATTCACAAGTCAGTAAACATCTATACTCCGGCCCATTTCTCATTCCAATAGTGAGAAATCAAATACACCACTCAAAAGTTGTGATGCCTGCAAGGATTTTTCTTCCCTACTCTTCTTCAGGTTCACCCAAAAGGGACCGCAGTGCCACAGCAGTCCCCTGTCAGGTTATAATACCGTATCATGCAGATTCACACGAATGAGCTTATGCTTGTTCTGTGTCAGCTGGTTACAAGAGATTTCCCCAGGAGGTCATAGGCATTAAGTGAGATAAGACAATATAGTACAACACAAGTTGGTGTTGAAGGATTTTGAGCTACCTGCTTGTATAAATGGCTTATACTTTCTGAATCTTTTTAAGCTTGGTCTAACTTTTTTTGAGACAGAGTCTTGCTATGCAGTTCAGGCTGGTCTCAAGCTCATTTTGTAGCCCAGGCTGGTCTTAAACTTGCAATGATCCTCCTGCCTCAGCCTCCCAAGTACTGGGATTACAGGTGTGTGCCACCACGCCCAAACATACTTGATCTACCTTTTATCATTAACATTTGCTGATAGATTGATGCTGTGCACACTTCACCCTGTGGCCAGACTGGCCAAATAACACATTTTTTTTTTTTCTTCATGAGACAGGGTCTCACTTTGTAGTTCAGAGTGGCCTCGAACTCCCTATGTAGCCTAGGCTGGCCTTGAACTCAGGTGTTCTCCTGCCTCAACCTCCTGAATGCTGGGATTGGAGGTAAGCATCGCCATGCACAGCCAAACACCCAATTCTTTTTTTTCCCGGCACTGGGGATTGAACTCACGAGCTTGCGCTTGCCAGGCAAGCACTTAGACCACTGAGCTAGATCCCCAGCCCTCAAACATCCAATTCTTGAAGAGAAACTCAAGTTGCATGGTCACCTGATAGCCTCTGTTTAGGTATTTAGTCCTTTACCAAGGCCCCGTAGCAAGCAAGATCTGTTTCTTGAAAGCAGAATAGTTGTCAGAAAGAAAAAAAAAAGCCTATATTTATTTTTAAAAAATCCTTTGAACTGCTGCTTTGATTCCCTTATTGGTGCTTCCTAGGAGTTCCATATAGCATCTCTGTTTTTTTGGTTCTTTTTGTTTTGTTTTGTTTTTTGTCTTTTTGAGACAGAGTCTTGCTATGCAGCTCAGGCTGGCCTTGGGCTCAGTTTGTAGCCCAGGCTGGTCGCGAACTCGCAATGATCCTCCTGCCTTAGTCTCCTAAGTGCTGGGATTACTAGCATCTCTCTTTGACATAGACACTTTGACTATTACTGGACCTGCTGGATCATAAGTACCAAATGATAAAGCATCATGAAATGCAGCCCTGGACTCACTGCAGAAACTTCTCTTGCTCTGGCCCTTACACAAAACTAGGTGACTGCATTGGTGATACACAGTTTGTTGCATCTGACATTCTCCAATCATAAGCCTTCAAACATTGTGCCTCTTTTGGGGGGAGTAGGCTGTGAAACTTGTCTTTCACCTTGGGGAAGATATCTTTACACACTCTAGACTGCTAAATCCACAGAAACTCCACTAAGGTGCAGGTCCTGGAATCTTCAGTGTGGTTCATCATCCACTTTCTATCTTGCATGTGTCTTGTTGTGGTAATTAAAGTACTTGTTATTCCTGCCCATCGGAGTCAATAATGTCAATATCTTGACCGGTGTGATGTGCTGTGATCAAGATCTCTGCAGACTGTTTTATGGCAGAGCAGAACTGATGGAGCCCTGAAGCAATGTGATGCTACCTGGTGACTCTGGCAGCTAAAAGTAAACTGCTTCTGATAGATTTTGCATTTGGTGTAGAGAAAAACCAGGGTGATGCCTGCACACCAAATATTACTATGCATATTGATTTTCTCCAAGAAAAACCTGTATCTGTGACAGCAGCTGCAGTTGGAGTCACCACCTGCTAAAGTTTATAATAATCCGCAGTCATTTTCCAAGATCCATCTGATTTCCACAAAGATCAGACTGGTGGGTAAAAGGGGTAGGAGATAAGTGTCACTGCCTTTGCTTCTTTCAGTTCTTCAGTAGTGCCATTAATCTCTGCTTTTCCCAGGAAAATGGCCCTTTACTAGTCTTCATAGGGACCACCCTGTGGCACCTGCCTTGAGATAATGGGCTCTGCTACCTGTCCCTTTCATAGAGCATGATGTTAATCTCTGTCAGCAGAGGGCGCTGGCAGGGTGCTGCAGCAGACAGCAATGCTCTTCAGGTTCTTGTCCTCTTGAGGTTTTATTTTTCTTCCCCCTGCTGCATAGTTTTGCTAGCGTGTGTTATGTGGGCACATCCCGGTGGTCCTCTGCCCTAGATGCATGTCCAGAGTGAGGAGCCCTTGGGAAGCTTGGTAACACCTTGCTATGCTCTCCTTGCCCATGTGTACACCCACAAGACCACAGGGCTCTGTTTGCGAGTAGACAGAAGCCAGTTGTAGTATGCACACCCAGCATTTATCCTGACCTGCATGTGGCTTTGTCTAACGCCGAGCTCTAGAATAACAATGTTTCTTTAGCACTTGATTTCTAGTTTTCTCCAGCACTGGACTCACACTGAGTATGAGTGTTCTAGTTCTTGATTCCTATAATGGCATGGCTTTCTACACACTTGATCCCTTCCAACAGTCATCTAAAAGATAGGTATTTACCAGGCAGATTGGACAGGGACTGTCATCCTTGATTAGCTAGAGTATTGGCAGAGCTCTCTCCAACACTGGGCTCTTGCAGTGTAGACTTGCAATAGTTTCTGGTTCCAGCAGTACTCAGTGGTTAGTAGTGTCACCTGATACCCCAGAGAGCCAATTTCTAGGAGGTTTCAGTGGTAAGGGACATCAGTGACTTCTCAGCCATGCCCATTCAAATGGAGTCTAGATCTCAGCCCTGGTAGCAGAGGACACTTCCTTAACATTCTCAGCCCAAGGGATAGTAGCTCATTATTTTAATTTTAATTTAAATTTAATTTTTTTTTTTTGAGACAAGATCTCACAATGCAGTGCAGCCTGGCCTTGAACTTACCTGTGAAGGCCAGATTGGCCTCACACTCATGGTGATCCTCCTGCCTCACTTCCCGACTACTGAGATTACAGGGGCGCACTACCACACCTGGCTGCTACTTCTGTATTGTTAAGAATTGTCTTTAGCTCTCATTGGCCCAACTCCCTATTCTTCTAATCTCCTCTTAAGAATTCTTTATCTTGGCTGGCATGGTGGTGCACACCTATAATCCTAGCATTTGGGAGGCTGAGGCAAGAGGATCACTGAGAGTTTGAGGTCAGCCTAGGTTACATAGTGAGTTCAAAACCAGCCTGAACCGCATAGCAATATCCTGTCTCAAAAAAAAAAAAAAAGATTCTTTACCTCATGTATGATGTAATCCCAGCTATTTAGTAGCCTGAGGCAAGAGGATTGCAAGTTGAAGGCAAGCTTGGGGAATTTGGTAAGACCCTATCTCAAAAAGGGCCAACGGTGTAGCTCAGTATTAAAGTGCCCCTGATTTCAGTCCCCAGTAAGGACTATGGTATAGATTCTTCTCATTATACTCATTTAAGTCACAATCTAAGGACCACAATGCTTCTGCAGCAGACCTAAAACAGTCTCTTACCTGTGTAGACCCCCGGGCTAATATTGTTAAGTCAAACACAAAATTCAGTTATATGGTTTGCTGAATTATAATGACAGTTGAAGTCACAGACTGAGCAAATTTGTCTGGAAAAACTTAAGGTATTGATCGGCAAAGAATAGATTCCAGAAATTTGGAATAATGCATCTGATTGGACCCAGGTGAAGCAGACAAGACTGAACTCTTCAAGTCAGTTTCCCTTGAGAGTAGATGTGACTCACACTCCAGGAGACTACGTTACCTGTGTTTGAAAACCTGTGATAACCTCACTTGAGCAAATGTCTGGAAAGCAGATGCTCATTTCCCTCAAAATCCACCACAACCACCCTGTTGCCATTAGGCTTTTAGAGTCAAACCTCATCATAGTCTAGCAGGAGAGGGGATTAAATGATACTATGATCCAGGAGGAAATAACTTACATACTAAAAGAATTGCAAAATGTTGGCAGAAACATGGAAAAGTATGAGAATGGATTTTAATGGTATTAGACTAGAGAGAGTAGACTGTAACACTAGATAGGGTCAAGTTCATTGGCATTGGTGCATTTTACAAGAGATTCCAGACTTAATACATTTGATCATATATCTGAATTTGGCTCCAAGAGGTTACTTGGTTGGTTGACTGAAACTTTCACTTAATGGTGGCCTACCATTAATAAACTGAGATTCCAGAGCTTTCCTGACATCACATGGAAGCAAGAATCTAAAGGATTGTCATGCTAGGTGGTGAATTTATTAGATCTGTCCATTATATTCCCTACGATGATCCAGAAGACCCTCTTTTTGCTAAGGAACATAAATGTCTTTGAGAGAGACTATAGTTGCTATCCTTTTATAGATGAGATAAGGCTGTAGGGAGTACCTCACTGAGATGAACCCCCAATCTCAGTATGAGGGGATGCCAACAAGCTAGACACGTCAACTATAAAAGACAGCAGGGGCTGGGGATTTAGCTCAGTGGCCTAAGCGCCTGCCTGGCAAGCGCGAGGTCATGAGTTTGATTCCCGGTGCCACACACACACACACACACACACACACACACAAAAAAGACAGCAGGGACTACCAGGGAATCTGATTTTTTTGGTTTATAGAGATTTAGGCGGTCACTAATCACAGTGTCTCTAGGAATGAAATAGATGAACAATGAACTCCATTGCTTGTTCCTTTTTTTTTTTTTTTGACCAAGGATCAAATTCACAACCTTATGCTTGCCAAGCAGGCACTTATGCCACTGAGCTAAATTCCCAGGCCCTTGTTCTATTTCTTTACTAGTCCTCTTACTTATTCCAGTCATTATTGAAAACAGGGTATTGGAGTCCTCAATGATTATTGTTGAATTGCCTATCTCTCCCTTCAGTTCTGTCAGTTTTTGCTTCATGTATCTTCATTCTCTATTGTTTGTTTTTTTTTCCGGGGATTGAACTCACACTCTTGCACTTACCAGGCAGGCGCTTAGGCCACTGAGGTAGATCCCCGGCCCTTGTCTTTTCGAGACAGGGGTCTCATTACACCATTCAGGCTGTCCTTGAGCTCACTTTATAGCCCAGGCTGGTCTTGAACTCGCAACAATCCTCCTGTCTCAGCCTCCGAGTGCTGGGATTACAGGCGTAAGCCACCACGCCCAGCATTGGTTCTCTATTGTTAGTTGCAAGTTTTTAATTATTATGTCTTCCTGATGGATTAACCTTTATCATTATAAAATGTCCTTTGTCTCTAGTAACAATTTTTGCCTAAATTGTTTTGTGTGATATTATTTTAGCCACTCGACATTCTCTTGTACTTTCTATCCTTTTACTTATAACTCATTTGAATCTTTAAATTTATTTTTTAAATTTTTTGTGTGTGGTTTTTTGAGATAGGGTCTTGCTATGCAGTTCAGCCTGACCTTGAGCTCACTTTGTAACACAGGCTGGTCTCAAACTCGCAAGGATCCTCCTGCCTCAGCCTCAGGAGTACTGGCACTACAGGTGTGCGCCACCAAGGCTGCCAGTCTCTTTTTTGACTAGTGTTTAGTCCATTTGCATTTAACCCACTTGCTGATAAGATAGGATTTATTTGTCATTTTGCTATTTTTATGTATATGTGCTCTATTTTTTGTTTTTTTTGTTTTTTTTTTGGTACTGGAAATCAAACTCAGGACCTCAGGCTTGCCAGACAGGCACTGTGCCGCAAGCTATATTCCTGGCCCTATTTTTTTGTTCTTATGTCCATCTCTTATTGCTGTTTTGTATTTGCAGTGCTGGAGATGAAACCCAGGGTCTCACATATTAGGCAGATTCTCTACCACTAAGCTGCATCCCCAACCCCTATTACTTTCTTTTGTGTTAAATTTTTTTTCTTTTCTTTTGTTTTGTTTAGACAAGATCTCATCTTATAGTACAGGCTGGCCTTGAACTCACTGTGTATTCGCCTCAAACTCATGGTACTCCAGTCTTAGCCTTCCGAGTTCTGGGGGTGCAGGTGTGCACCACTGCATCTGGCTTCTAGTATTTAATTCCATTGTTCCTTTTACTCTTTTTGAATTACTTTCTTAATGGTTCCCCTGAGAATTACAGTTAACAATTTAAAGCAATTGAGGTCATGTTAATGCCAATTTAGTTTAATTTAATTTATTTTTTTGAGACAGAGATTCCCTATGCAGCCCAGGCTGGCCTGGAACTCACAGCAATCCTTGTGTCTTAGCCTCCTGTGTGCTGGAATTACAAGCGTGTGCCACTACACCTGTAATTTTAGTAGTAAACAAAAATTTTTCTCCTGTATACCTCTGGTGTCTCACTCTTTGTATTACTATTGTTATAAATTTACATTGTTACATATTATAACTCCATAAATACAATTTTACAGTTTAGATAGTCTAGTACTTATGATGATTTGACTTACAATTTTAAGATGATAAAAGTGTTATGAATTCTTAGAAATTGTACTTCAAATTGTGAAATTTTTTTTTTTTCCAAATTGTGAATTCTGATCTCTTCTTGGCTGGTGATAGTACAGTATTCTTTTGATGTCGGTACAGTCAGCGACGTGGTTACAAAGATTAACAGCCCTCAAGCATGTCCAACTGAGGCCTGCAGGCCACTTGCCCTCTTTTTTTAAACTGTTATAATTTATTTGTTTTTTGTTTTTATTTTATTATTATTATTTTTCTTTTGCAGCACCAGGGATCGAACTCACAACCTTGTGCTTGCCAGGCAGGCACTTAGGCCGCTGAGCTAGATCCCCGGCCCTTGTCTTTTTGAGACAGGGTCTCACTATGCTGTTCAGGCTGGCCTTGAGCTCACTTTGTAGCCCAGGCTGGTCTTGAACTCAAAACAATCCTCCTGTCTCAGCCTTCTGAGTGCTGGGATTACAGGCATGAGCCCAGCTTAACTGTTATAGTTTTAAAAAAAGTAAAAGTGAAGTTTTCTTACTTATATATATTAAGTATTATGTATTTTATGTGTAACTCAAGACAACTCCTCTTCATTCAATGTGGCCCAAGCAAGCAAAGAAGTTGGACACTCATGCTACAGTACACTGTGTTGGTAAGCTATGGTATTCAGTAGATTGAGTGTATTGAATGCATTTGCTGCTTAAGACATTTTCAGTTTACAATAGGTTTAATGGGATGTAATCCCATTGTAAGGAAAAAAAATCTTTATTGTTATATCATCATCATCATTTATTATTATTACTATTACTGTTATTATTATTATACTGAGGATTGAATCCAGAGCCTTGGAACTGAGGTAAACCACCAGCCTATTTTTTAATATTTATTTTGTGACAAGGTCTCAGTAATTTACTAAGTTGACCAGGTTGGGCTTGCATTGATGATTTTTCTGCCTTAGCCTCCTAGAGTGCTGTTTACAGTCATGTGCACCACACCTGGCTCTGTATTGCTTTTTGCAGTTGTCTTTTAAAACCTTTAAAAGAAAAAGATTATAAACAAAAGTTTCCTGTTTCTTGCATATCTCATAACTTAGTTAAAAGTGACTTTTTTGTGTGATTTTGAGGGTGAGAATTTATTTTATTTTATTTTATTTATTTATTTATTTTGGTACCAGGAATCAAACTCACAATCTCACACTTGCCAGGCGGGAGCTGTACCTCTGAGCTAAATCCCTGACCCATTTTTGTCATTTTGAGACAATGCTTCACTATGCAGTTCAGGCAGGCCTCGAACTCACTTTTTTATTTATTTATTTTTTCTTTCATTTTGAAACAGTTTCACTATGCAGTTTAGGCTGCCTTTGAACTCACTGTGTAGCCCAGGCTGGCCTCATAGTCAAAGCAATCCTCCTGCCTCAGCCTCCCAAGTGCTGGGTTTACAAGTGTGAGCCACCATGCCCAGCAAAAATGACATTTTAAATAATATAATGTGGCAACTCTGAAAACCAGATTTCACCCCTCCTCGGGCTTTGGTTTTTCTTCTTGTTTGTTAAGTGGCTTCCCTAGAGTGAGTCAGTAAAGTCTATGTTCTTTGTTATGTGGCCACTGAGCTCTGCTTGATGAGTGTAGTGGTCAGCTAATAATTGGAGAGAGATTTCCTTAAATGCTTTCAACCGGTAAGTCTCCCACTCCTTACTGAGGTATTTCATGTGGGTGGATGATGTTTGCAGTACTTCGGTAGGTAGTATAGAACACTGCTTTAGCCTTCACTTCCAGCTTGCAGAGAGCAGCAAGGTCAGTAAGCAGTGAGTGCTCAGGATGTCCTGGGCATGTTCCCAGCCCTAACATGCTGTGGATTCCCAGGAATGTCTAGAGTTTTTGAAAGCTCTCTATGGTTACCTTATACTCTATCCTCCCTCACTCTCTGCTTTTTAGGTTTTTTTTTTTAAGAGTTATTGTGTTTTTGTTTTGTTTTTGTTTTTGTTTTGTTTTGGTACTGGGGATGGAACTCACAACCTCGCACTTACCAGGCAGTTTTTTTTTTTTACTCCCAGCTGGTGTCACCACATCAGGTATTTGTTTTTTTGTTGTTGTCTTTTTTTTTTTCCCTGGCACCGGGGATTGAACTCACGACCTTGTGCTTGGCAGGCAGGCGCTTAGACTGCTGAGCTAGATCCCCAGCCCTGGTTTTTTTGAGACAGGGTCTCACTATGCCGTTCAGGCTGGCCTTGAGCTCACTGTGTAGCCCAGGCTGGTCTTGAACTCACAACGATCCGCCTGTCTCAGCCTCCCAAGTGCTGGGATTACAGGCGTGAGCCACCACGCCCGGCTGGGTGTTGTTGTCTTTTGGTACCAGGGATTGAACTCATGACCTTGTGCTTACTAGGCAAGTGCTTGAACCGCTGAGCTAAATCCTCAGCCCCAACATCAGGTATTTGTGATGTTAATTGCTACTTACTGTTTTCAATAAATAGTCCAGGTACATGGCTATTTTTCACAGGGAAAATTCTAAATCAGGCTGAATAAAAAACTGTGAGCCAGCTTGGTGGCACATGTTTATAATAGTAGCGCTCTGGGAAGGTGAGGCAGGAGAAGCATAAATTTTTTTTTTAAGGTAGCAAGGTTTTATATTTATTAAGGTAAGAAAAGAAGCATGCTTTGCAGAGCAAGTGTGGGCCAGTTAAAATTGGAAAAAGTACACTCTTCAGGGTGAGGAGGACCACTGTGAAAGAGGAGCACAGCTAGGCATGGTAGCCCTGAGCTATATAGCAAGTCCCTGTCTCAAAAAAAAGAGAGACAGACAAAGCACAGTGGCCAGGAAAATCATACATTTGAGCCCAGTTTGGGTGACAGCGACTTAGTGAGACAGCCTGAATCAAAAACATTTTAAAAAGCTGGGGATGTAGCTCAGAGCAAAGTCCCTAGATTCAATCCCCAGTGTATTAACAAAACAAAACACAAAACAACAGCTACAATAAAAACAAACCCGTGGAGGGGGTTCCAGAGTCACTAGGTAGGTCAAACAGTGGCACTTCTCTGGGGATAGAGCTTTTTCAGTCTGCTCTGCCTGCTGCAGTGGCTGCGGATTATTGGTTCTGACAGGTCTGCTAGTTGTAAGGTTCTTAGTTTTCAAAGGACAAAAGAATGGGAACAGGGTAAAACACCACAAATGTCACTCTTCCTACCAGGATACTGCTGTTTTTCTTGAATAAGTATGTCTTGAGCTGTAGCTTGCCCTTGGTTAATTTCCAAAATTCGGAAAAAAGCTGATTTTGATCATCTTTCCAGTGTTCTCATAGTTAGTTTAATGGAAGAATAAATTATTCGGGGTCCTGATTCCACTATTCCAGAAGTGTTTTTCTTTTGCTCGATCCGTATGATAGAAACTATACATAAATCTGGTACCCAAAACCCTGATTTGAGTTGCCACAGTAAACAGTCACAACCGCTCACTAGTTTCCTGACCAACTTCATCACTAACCCAGGGTGTTTTGATTGTAGACAGAGAGAAGGAACTAAGAGAAAGAACATTGCACCACTGCTTCAAGTACGTATCTTAAATCTTTCTCCAAACTTTTCCATATGGGGTCTATGATGATTTACTAGGGTGTCTGTGTATTGAGGAAAAAGAAATATCTAGACATTTTAGGGATAACTAGACATTTAGCTCTAAATCGATGTTTATACCTAGAGACCCATAATGCTACTGGTTTAGGAATCAAAGTAGGGGCTTACAGAAGCCAGGTGGCAGGTGAAATCTTAACTCAAGGCCAATCCAGTGAGCTGAGTGTGATGACACAGGACTATAATTCTAGCACTCAGGAGTCTGAGGCAGAAGGATTGCCTCAAGTTCAAGGTCAGCTTGGGTTATATAGTTCAAGGACAGCCTATACTACATAGCAAGACCCTATATCAAAAAACAAACAAACCCAGTAGACCCAGCTGGTCCACACACTCATCCTGTGGTTATTTCCTCAATGTCAAAATTTATACTTCAAATACACATATTTGGTCACTGCACAGTCACTAAGGACTCAAAGATACTGGAAAAAATCATAGAAGTCAAATACAAGGGGAAGGAAATCATTCTGTCAAACTTAAATTTCCAGGACCAATCTAGAAGACCTGACATGCAAAAAGTAGGAGTTTTCAGCGAAAACTAAAGTAGCAGATGGACAGGGCTGGGGATTTAGCTCAGTGGCCTAAGCGCCTGCCTGGCAAGCGTGAGGTCATGAGTTCAATTCCCGGTGCCACAAAAAAATAAAATAAAATAAAGTAACAGAAGGAGAGGGACATTTGAGTCTGAAGAGTAAAAGGACTCACATGAATAAAGATAAGGATATAGAAATCCTGATGAAATTTCTGAACTTCAGAAATAGAAAAGACAACTTAACAGGCTTCCACACAGAAAAACTAGATT
This sequence comes from Cuniculus paca, assembly GCA_004365215.1. Classification (NCBI taxonomy): domain Eukaryota; kingdom Metazoa; phylum Chordata; class Mammalia; order Rodentia; family Cuniculidae; genus Cuniculus; species Cuniculus paca. Next base: position 16,394 of record RJWT010018612.1, read on the forward strand.
ACTTATAAAGGAACAAGAATCAGTCACAAAGACCAGTCATCTGCAGTACTGTCAGCCAGGAGATGATAGAACATAGACTAAGAGAAAAGAAACTCAATCCAAGAACCAAAGCCAGCCATCACATCACTTTTCAAAAAGGGCAAATAAAAGACATTTTCTGGCATCTCTCTGCCTGAGCTGGAGTTCTCACAGTAGTGATTAAAACCTCGTGAGAAAGATGAAGAGGAGAGGTTACAGAGGTGAGCAGTGAATCTTGCAATACCTATGTAGAGTTGCATTTGAAAGGCGGAAGACAGACTGGGCATATGTGCTTTCAGCATAGAAACAAGAACAAAATAATAAAGCCGGGCGTGGTGTCGCACTCCTGTAATCCCAGCACTCGGGAGGCTGAGACAGGAGGATGGTTGGAAGTTCAAGACCAGCCTCGGCTACAAAGTGAGCTCAAGGCCAGCCTGAACTGCATAGCGAAACCCTGTCTCAAAAAGGCAAAACAAAACAAAAATCTGGTATTTAAATATAGCTACATGGCCGGAGCTTTAGCTCAGAGGCATAAGAGCCTACCTGGCACGCACAAGGTCGTGAGTTCAATCCCCAGTACAAAAAATAAATAAATCAAACAAACAAATAAATATAGCTACATGGGCCAGGGATATAGCTCAGTGGCTCAAGTGCCTGCCTGGCAAGCACAAGGTCCTAAGTTCCATTCCCTGGTACCAAAAATAAAATAAAATATAGCTACATACATGCAATTTATAGGAAACACACCTAAAAAATCAAAGTGACAAAATGTTTAAAATAAATAGGGGGCTGGAGATGTAGCTCAGTGATAGTGATTGCCCAGCAGGTTTGAAGCCTTTTGATCTTTAGTGCCTCAGATTGATTCTTTTTTTTTTTTTCTTTTTTGCGGCACTGGGGATTGAACTTATGACCTCATGCTTGCTAGGGAGGTGGTTAGGCCACTGAGCTAGATCCCCAGCCTAGTGCCTCAGATTGATAGATAAGGAAAATTCTAGGCAAATACAAACCATATGATTGAGAGGTGAAAGCATTACTGAGATTCTAAAAATGTTTATTTTCTGACTTGGATGGTGGTTTTATGATACTGAATTTATTTTTCTGTGAATGTTTATGCATGTGGATATTTCATAACTATGATAGGCAGAATAATGGCCCTCACCTTCACATCTTAAAATACCCATATCCTATGTCCTGGAAGCTGTAGAGATGTTACTATTGTAGTCAGGAGTTGCAAGGAGAACAATTACATACAGGACACAGAATTTATAATACTATTTTATGATGGTCACCCAAAGTTAAATACAAGAAAGTGCAGGAAATCTGTCCACAACACTAAAGACCTAGGCTAAATGCCTCCCACAAGTCCAACTGGAGGCCTAGAGCCCATGACAAGGACTCATGCTAGTCTGTTTTACGTATCTGCACTGGAAAGGCCCTAAAGTCAGCGGTGGAAGCTAGAAAGCTGCAAGTGGGGTGAAGGGTCTACGCTAGTAGGCTGAGGGTTCTGTACTGGAGCCAAGAAGTGACGCTCAAAATAAGGACCAGGGCTGCTCTGAAAAGTACCATAGCCATCCTCAGCAACAATGAGGTCCCAAGCTCCTCCACAATGAGAACAGTCGAGTACATGTCAGGAAGCCAGCGTGACAGGCTCCTCCAGGAGAACCAAACGGTGACACTGGGGAGAACCCACAACACCCCTCCTTTCTACAGCTCTTTTTATGCTAGCAACTTTCGTAAGGTGAGCCATCCACACTCAGCACCATGCTGATTTAATTCAGCAGGTGTTAAGTCGACCACCAGTTTTTAATCCATAACAGTTACTTTACATGGCAGACATTTTGCAGATGATTATATTAAGGGCCATGAGATGAGATGATCCTGGACTAACCAGGTGGACCCAATGTAAATACTTGAGAATTTTCTGGTTGTGTTCAGGAGATGTGATGGTAGAAGAACATGCAGTGTGAGGCAGCATTACTAGCTCTGCAGATGATAGAAGGGGCTGTTAGCCATGGAATGCAGGCACCTCTAAAAACTGGAGAGGGCAATGACAAACTCTACCTCATGGCCTCCAAACAGGAAAACAGCCCTGACCACGCTGTAACTTCAGCACAACAAGACCCATGCTGGGCTTTTGGCCTATAAAATGGTAACCTAATATACCCATATTGTCATAAGCCACTAAAATTTGTGGCAATATTTTATAGCAATAGAAAAGTAATATAATGAGCTGGGCATGGTGGTCCATACCTGTAATCCCAGAACTCAAGGTTATCCTGAACTATATAGTGAAACCCTGTCTCAAAAAAAGACCAAAAAAAAAGGACAAGGCATGGTGGCCACTCCTGTAATCCCAACACTTGGGACGTTGA
>RJWT010018613.1:0-18776 GCA_004365215.1 Cuniculus paca
AAGTTTGGGGCTAGTCTGAGTAAATAAACAACTTAGCAAGACTCTGTTTCAAAATAAAAAATAAAGGTCTGGGGATATAGCTCAATGGGAAAGCCCTGAGTTTAATGATATATATATATATGCTAAAAGGAGCCAAGACTAATCTTTAGTTCCAGGACTCAGACCAGGGGCCACATCTGTCTGTGGGTGGGATTGGCCGGAAGGAATACAGGGAAATTTCGGGAGTGATACAATCGTTCTGGAGCTTGACTGGCGATAGGGCACATGGGTACACACATTAGTCAAAACTGATCGAACTGTACACCAAAGATCTGTGCGTTTTATACGTGATGATATCTCAGTTTACAAACAAAGTAAGTTTACTGGAAACTACTTTTCCAATGGGTCATAAGGGCGCGGGGCCTAGTGGTGCGGGGCGTGCATTCAGGGAGCTTTGCGCTGCCCAGAGACCTTGTGCTTAGTAGCTCGCAGCACGGTGCTCTTGTGTGGCTGGATTTCAGGGTGTGGGGCAAAGGATGTGACACCAGGGGTTAGAGCCTTAAATGCCACGTCCAGGCATCTAGACATCATCCTCTAAGCCTGGGGGCGAGGGAGGGAAGAGGAGAAGAAACCAGAAGGACCAATAGAGCAGCAAAGTGAACTGCACCCTCTGCCCTACAGGGCAGTCGGGGAAAACAGTCATTTCCTACACCCAGGCTGCACCCGGGCCACTTCTCCTCTGCAGGAGTGGAGGGGCCCCAAAGCTTTTGTCATGACCCGATAGGAAATCCCCAGGGACTATTTCACATCTGCTAGAGGCGACTGCTGTTCCTTCCCCAGCTGCTTCAGGATGCACGCTGTCTCTGCTGATTTTATCCTCCTAAACCTAGGAGTGGTATCCCATTATGCTCTGCATACCAGGGTTTCAGGAACTCCCAAATCCTTCTGCATCTGCACTCTACCCCAAACCCAGCAAGCTTCCCTTAGCTGCTTCTTCCACCTGTCCCACCTCTAAACCGCATCACCTGTCTTGGCCCAAGCTCTGACCCCCACTTTTTAATACCACTGATCCTCAGATCAGCCTTCGCCCTCCACATCTGTTTCAAACAACAGACAATAGCTCCTTTCACATCTCCCTTCCCCACCGCAGAGAGGTGTTTTCTAGGCTAGGTTGTAAGGTCCTTGAGTCAGGGAGGAGCCTTACAGGTGATCTCCCCACCAATTTGGGACTATGGTAACTTCTTAATGAATATTGATTGGTAGATTGATGGTTAAATGTGGGGGCTCCTGACCTCAGTAGTAATCATCAGTGTGGAGTCAGATATTGAGGGTTTTCATTTCCCCTACCCATTTCTAGTAGACAAAGATCCAGTGTAGGCTTCTGCTACTCTGGAAAGTGTAGTCTGGGGTAGGGGGTGGAGGGGCTGACAGACATAAGGGCAGCGTACCCGGGACACGACAGGACGTTTAATCCTGACTCCGGCTTTGCCCAGACTCCTAATCCCAGATGACCCAGGCTGCAGAGCTGTCCCTACATCCTCCATTAAAGACATCACAGCTGCACTGAGTACTGGACAAAAACGAGGTCAGGTTTTGTCAAAGCCAATGCAGTTCAGAAGTGAGTCAACGGGCTGGATTTACAGCAACTGTCAGTCATCCACGTTCCTGCAACTGCAGATACAAACCGACCTGCTGGGAAGAGAATTTGGGATAAATTGTGAACTTCAAAAAGTTTCTGCCTGGAAATGGAAGAGGTAACCATGGCAACAGGAAGGCAGGCTGAACCCAGAGAGGGCTCTTCATCTTCAGCAGGGAGCTTTGTGCTCTCAGATTCGCCTGTCTCTTAATTCCTTTGTCTCTTTCCCGTCTTTGTTGAACAGCAGAAGGTACTAGCTCAGGAATCTGGAGAAGGGGCCCTGGTTTCAGCTGTTTCCAGTTCCGGGGCGCTTACTTAAAGGCACCTCAGGCACTGCTGCTTTGTTGTCTGGAAAATGGAAATTTAAAACCTCCTCTAGTCTGTTCACAGGGACACAGAAAGGACAGAAAGAGTTGAGGGGATTCTCCGCATAATCAGTATTATTGTTGTCGTGCAGCTCTGTCTGGGCTGATTTAAACATGGGTTTGACCCATCCATAAACTCGTTTTTGTTGCCTGGAGAACAGCTGTCTCACAGACAACACCCACATCTTCGGCTGGCAGCTGCATAATGAAAGCGTGACTCGGGGCACGAGCAGGACCAGGTGAAGCAAAACCTTCAGCTGACCAACTCCGCCCCCAGGGGCCTGCAGATGGGGCCGGGAGGGAGGCTTCCTTCAACCTGGGGACAAAGGACCGCTCAGAAACACTGATGCCCAGAGGGCACCCTCCCACTCCTGGCTGCACACCACTGCCCTGCCCTCGTCCATCCCTGGGCCCGTGAGGAAGGAAGAAGAGCTGGATGGGCAGGGCAGGAACGCGGTGGGATGCTGGCATCCCAGACCAGGTGGCACGGCTGTGTGGGGCTGCTGCTGTCCTGCCGGCTTTGTTCTCCACAAAGCAACCAGGACATTTGCGAAGGGCCATGACTGGCAGTCCAGAGTGTGCTGCGTTGACTAACTGGGTCATCTTCCACAGGCTCTGGCTCAAGGAGGACACCTACTCCCACGAACAATCACACAGTGTTCTGATTTGGCCTCTGTCGCCCCAGCAGACTTAGCCACTAACTCACAAGCCTCTCTCTCCTTCTCCCCCTAGATGTTCTTCCTTTTCTTTCCCTCTTCTCAGCCCTCTGGAGGAGCTCACAGATAGGATGTCTTCTCCCTTTGTCTCTCTTTTCCGACCCTTTACTTCCAGGAACACAGAGCATGTCTTCTGAGGAAAGCAACCCTTAGATAGTCCTTATGATATAAAAACCAAGAGGCACAAACATACTTGCTATTTTTCTTTATTGCCTAGGACCCCAGTATCCCTACTAAGGAAAAGTGAAAGCTACATTTATCAAGAGTTGCCTGCATGCTGACCCTGGTCACAAGCCCCTGATGTGGATGCCTTAACATGTCCTTGGGTCCCTTCCTCGGGTCAGAGGCCACTCTGTCTGTCTGGAGTCTGCTGTGGGCTCTCTCCAGGAGTTGCTCCTGATGTAGAGCACACTGTGCTGAAAATCGGGCTGTCTTTTTGGGCCATATCCAAGAGGGTCTCTGTAGGTGACCAAGGCACGGCCCTCTTGCCTCAGTGGTACAGCTGTGGAAGGCCACTGGAACTCCAGAGCATGTGCTGGGCCAGGTGGGGGCTCCTGGAACCTCTCAGCATTCACCCCTCCCCTTGCCAGGCCCTGCTTTCCTCCCTCCCTCTCCCCCTGCAACTCCCCCCAAGCCTCTGCCTCCCAATGCATTCTCTGGGGAACTCAAAGAAGGAGCTTATTGAGGCCTCCCGACCACCTTGCGACAGACAGAGTGTTTTGGTGCCTTAGAGACAAGGAAAGCAAGGCGATGGACAGGTGCAGACATTTGCCCAAGGTCTCCCATCGGTCAGTGGCAGTGCCATGTTTTGAAATCTGAAAGTCCACTTCTAAACCTTGTACTCTTAACCTCACTTACAGCTTCTTCATAGCAATTCCAGACTGGACATGCAGCACACGTCTGTAACCCCAGCACCCTGGAAGGCTGAGGCAGGGGGATTGTAGGTCTAAGCTCAGCCTGGGTGACTTAGCAAGACCCTGTGTAGGAAAAAGAAAAAAAAGTAGCAAACTTAAAGAGAACCGAGGGGGCAACGGGCAAAGCTGTAATGTCTTCACGAGAGCGTGAGGAGAGGTGGGGTATTTATTACCTTTATCTCAGAGACGGGGAGACGGAGCAAGTGACTGCTCACCCAGCATTACAGACCAGTTACAGAAGTAGTGGGTTTATTTATGTATTTTGCATCGGGAAAAGCAGGGTTAACTCGTATCTGAAATCTAAATTCTGGCGCCACTTACAGCGATCTGCTAGTTCTCTGAGTCTTTCTGAAAGTGCCTGGCACATAGTAGGTGTTCAATAAACCGCACCTTCCCCATATGTCTGCTGCTTCCAACTCTGCCCTTGGGCGAGTCTCTTTACTCTTCAATCCTCAGTTTCTTCATCGAGAAAGTGAAGATGAGGAGGAGGAGGAGGGAGAGGAGCTTACTCAGCCCGGTGGCCCTCGGGGTAGGAACACAGTGCATGGTAATTATCGATGCAATCATGATGCGGTTTTGCCCGGGCTGCACCCTGTGCTCCTGTCCTTCAAGACCCAAGAGACTCAGATTTTCCTGCGATCGCCTCCGTGCGCCTCCCCGACCTGCCACGTCCACGCAAACCCTCCTGACACCGTGGCTTTCGTTTCCTGATTTTACTAGAGGTCGGCGGGTTTTTTCCTATCGAGCCGATGCACGAGGCTAGTCCGGTCTCCGCAGCTCCTCGCTCCCCACGCCGGCGACTTCGGAGGAGGAGGGGGCAGCCCCGCCGCGGCCCAGCAGTGCCAATCGCGCCCCGCCCCGTCGGGATGCTGGCCCCGCCTTCACTAGCGCAGCCCCCACCCCGCTCTCCGATTGGTCAGCGGCGTGCGGCCCCGCCCCTCCCCGCACTCCGAGGGGATAAAAGGCTCGGTAGCGGCGGTCCTGCGAGTGCTGCCTGCACTAGCTGCGAGCCTGCTGGAGCCGGTCGCCATCCTTCCCACAACGTGCTGCCCTGCGCCCGCAACCATGTGCCGCACCCTGACCGCCTTCCCCACCACCTGCCTGGAGAGGTAAGGGCAGTTCCGCTCCTCCGAGGAAAAAGTCCAAGCTCCCACCAACTCTTAGGGAGTGAGTGGAGCTGCAGGCTTGGGGACTTGGGCGGGAGAGGGAGTGCCTCGTTAGTGACTTGAGTAGAGGGGCAGAGAGCACCATAATGCCAGGAGGGGAAAGGAAGGGTGAGGGAAGCCGAGCTCCGCTACTTGCCGCGATTCCAGTCCTATGAAAAGGGCACTTCTCGGTCCAAGTCATTTCTGCTGAAGACCCTGCCGCAGGATGAGTATGTTGGTACCTGTAGGCAAAACCGAGGCTGTCCTATTTCTCAAGCACCTGGTTTTCATTTCACGGCCCAGAGCTAGGGGGTTGGCCTCCTTTGCTCCGGGAAGACAGGAGGATCCATTCTGTATCCCACCTGCCTGGGATGTGCAAACTTTCCAGAAAGCTATTCAGCAGCTTGTAACCCTTACTGAAGCTGGTGGCTGAGAAGCAGGAGGTAAAGATGAAGGCAGGGATCAGTTTCCACACAGTGCCAGAAATATCCTGACAAGCCTGAAGAATGCTGAGCTGCTATCGAGAAGCACAAAGATAGATCAGTGTGACTTAAGTAGGAAAAGCCAATATACAGGGTGTTGTAACCTCAAAAGTGTAGAAGCTCCCAACATACATCTCACACTTGCTTTTGTGGCTTCAGGCTTGATAATGGTAACAAGAAAAGCACACTTTTGGCCCTGGGAACTGCCAGAGGATCGTGCTGGCTGGGCAAACAGAGAATCCTTCCATGTTTATGATTTGTCTTTCAGAGCCAAAGAGTTCAAGACCCGTCTGGGGATCTTTCTTCACAAATCAGAGCTGGGCTCTGATGCTGGCAGTGTTGGCAAGTTCGAGTGGAGCAGTAAACACAACAAAGAGGGGTAAGTTCTGTCTAGCCCAGGACTCCAGTGGAGAGGGAGTGCGAGAAGGAAAATACCAAGAGGAACTAGGACAGGCTAGGTGGACCTGAGCAGCCCTTCGCTGGGGCTTTTGTTGCTGTGGCTGCTTTGGTTCAAGGGTGAGTGGATAGGTGGCTTCAGGGTTCCAAGTCCACCAACGGACAACTGCACCCCAGGCATCAGTGCCTGGCTACAGACTTCCATCTGGAAGTGTCATTGTCTGGGCATCCAGAGCTAGGAGAGGGCCCAAAAACTCCTGAAGCTGTTATTTATTTATTTATTTATTTATTTATTTATTTATTTATTTATTTATTGTGGCACCAGGGATTGAACTCATGACCTGGTGCTTGCCAGGCAGGCACTTAGGCTGCTGAGCTAAATCCCCAGCCCTTGTCTTTTTGAGACAGGGTCTCACTATGCCGTTCAGGCTGGCCTTGAGCTCACTTTGTAGCCCAGGCTGGTCTCAAACTTGCAAGGATCCTCCTGTCTCAGCCTCCTGAGTGCTGGGATTACAGGCGTGAGCCACCACGCCCAGCTCTGAAGCTGTTATTAACAGCTCTGCTTCCACTGATGCAAGTACCTTGCCTAGACCCTTTTCATACTACCATCAGGGCTGCCCTGGGGCGATGATATCCTCCAGTGAGACCCATCTTTCCTTGGGGAGGTGTACAAAACATAGGTTGGAGAGTCAGGGAAATAGACACAATTTTGGACAGAGGAGAGATAGCCTTAGAGATACTGACTGAGGCCAAAAAAGTCCTTAGCTTTATTGTCTGGTTGCTGGTTTGTTCTTTAGAAAACACCACCACTTATCCTAAATCCAGAGCTAAACTCTCCTAATTTTGAGGAATCAGCTTCAGCAACCACTGAGCAAGTCTGTGTGTAAATTATGTAGCTTCTCATCAGAGTTCTGGCTAGAAGTTGTGTTATGGTTTGGTTTGTTGATTTAAAAAAATTTTTTTTTATTGTTTAGTAGATGTGTCTCAGAAGATGTGCTGGGGTGGAGAGAATCCTTCGACTCATTGCTGAGCAGTAAAAGTGAGTAGGACTCTTGTGTCTGTCTGTGGATGGCACGTGCATACTCACGTGCTTTAGGACCAGGGATGCTGAAAACCCGGGCAAAATACTCGTAATAGCAGTAATAATAATGAGCCTCTAGCGTGCCAGCCTCTATTCGAAATACAAAGGCAGGCCCTTGTTCAAGAAGATTACATTCTAAAAATAGAACCATTAACTGCAATTGCTATCTTCTTCTTTTATCCCCAGCTGTCCCCCAGTCTGACCTGTCTCCCTCTTTCTCTTCCACCCCAGATGGAGTGGCTGCCTTCCGCGCCTTCCTGAAGACAGAGTTCAGTGAGGAGAACCTGGAGTTCTGGCTGGCCTGTGAGGAGTTCAAGAAGATCCGATCCACTGCCAAACTCACCTCCAGGGCTCACTGCATCTTTGATGAGTTCATTCGCAGCGAGGCCCCTAAAGAGGTCAGCCCCTCAACATGGCCCACAAATCTTTCATCCTTCCCCTTCCCCAGGGGGAACCCAGGAGATTGGGGGCCGGGGGAGAGGCTGGCACGGGAAGGGGTGGGTTTTGAAGTTGAGTGGACTTGTCGCAGGGAGATGGGCTCCCGTGGCCAGAGACTAGAAAAGCCAGCTCAGTGCTACTGCTGGCCGTCATCCTCAGACTCGGATGGAGTGGGATGGGCCAGAAAGATTTTTGGCTTGTGTGCATACACACCTTTGTAAATCAGTTATATTTAGACCCTTAACATACCTACCGACTGAGGAGACAAGATCATCATGGGGACCTTGTGTAACTTGGCTTCGTCTCCTAGCTGACCTGTGGTCTGGACTTTTTTTTTTTTTTTTTTGGCAATTCACCCTTCCTTCTGGTGTTTGTGCCTGGCTTTTCAGTTTGATAAAAACATGGAGCCCCCTAGTGGACATATTGGAGTAATGCCTCACATTTGCATCTTGCATTGTTTTCTGACTGCTTTTATTTACTATTCTATATTATTTCATAAAGGTTTATTGAACAGAAGTTACATGCAAGGTGTTGTTATAGTCTCAGGGAATATAGTAATGAATAAAACAAAGTCCCTGTACTAGTGGAGTTTATATTCTAATGGAATATACCAATAACCAATTAAATAAATACAAGCCAGGTCAGCTGATTTATGCTCTGGAATGGCTAACGGTTGTCATGAAAGACAGGGAGCACCCGGGGCTGCAGTGGGGGTGAGTGGAGGCGAGGTCTCCCACTGGACAGAGGGAAGTCAGGAGTGGGCTGTTTATCAGGTGTCGTGTAAGTGGAGAGATGAAAGAACAGAAGGAGGGAAGGACATGCTAGCAGGGAAGCAGCGAGTGCAAAGGCCTGACCAGACAGAGTGGGTTTCAAAAGGCTCATTTAATCTGCCAGGACTGACAGACTGAGGGGGTGAGGGAAGAAGAAACAGATCCTGGAGATCATCTAGGAGAGAGATGGTGGTGATTTGAACCAGGGTTTTCACAGAAGTGGCAAAAGGAGGCTGGGTTTGCACACACTCTTAGAATATCCTCACACCAATTCTGAGAGATTGGAAGAGAGACACTAGATCTGCTAAGGGACAGTCCCAGAGCCAAAGAGCTTGTCCTGGCCATAGGATACTCCGAGTTCCTATGCTCTTTCCGTGGCTCACCTGCCCACTGACCCTTCTGTAGCCCACTGGGCCCCTGTCTTGGCCCCTTCTGCACCCCTGACCCTATGATTGCCCCTTTCCACAGGTGAACATAGACCACGAGACTCGGGAGCTGACCAGGACAAACCTGCAGGCAGCCACAGCCGCGTGCTTTGACGTGGCACAGGGAAAGACACGCACCCTCATGGAGAAGGACTCCTATCCGCGCTTCCTGAAGTCACCAGCCTACCGGGACCTGGCTGCGCGCGCCTCTGCCGCCTCCACCTCTGCGTCCAGCTGCAGCCCGGCTGAGCCCTCGCACACCTGAACACGCAGGGCGGTGAAGAAGCCAGCGGGAAGAGAGGTGGAGTCACCCATCCCTGAAGCGGCTGCCCCTGTCGGGGAGGCAGGTTCTGTCCAGCAAGTGCGAGGGGACAGTGGAGGGGAAGCGGTCCGGCAGCCTGCTGGAACACCCACTCCTCCAGATACTATGGGCCATATGTGGAAACGCCCCTCATGTCTGGGACCTGTGGCCAAGAGCTCTCTGGGGACAAACATAGGGGTGCAGCAGTTAGCCCTGGCTCTTGACCTTCCCTTTGGGGCAAAGACAGATTCTAGGGAAACTTGAAAAGGAGAGAGGAAGACAACCAGAAGTTTGCCTGCGGATCAGTTGACTTTGCTCACCTCTTGCTCTCCTAATTCCCTGACGGGGCTCAGAAGGAGCCCGGCTGTGGAATCTTCCTGATTTGCCCTGCTCAGCTGTCTGCATCCCAGGTCACCCCAGAGCACCTTGGCTTCTGCTTCTTAATGCTCCCCTGTGTCCCTCCTTGCAGTCTTTTCAAAGTCAGCAAGTCCATGTAATTCCTGCCCAGAATGACATTTGTATACCTCAAAGACTGGCGGGCCCGTGAACCCTGAAAAGGGGCCACCTTGCACATGCGAATGCAGCATGGTGCTCGCGGTGGCCTCCTGCAGGTGGCCCCAGCCCTGTGTGTACAGCAGTTCCACCCTGAGCGGCCGCTGAAGTCTGTGTGCCCTTGGATATGAGGCCCAGGGCAGGGGGAGGTGGAGCAGGGAATGAGGGGAAAAGGGATCAAAAGAAACAAGTCGCCCGGCAGAACCCGGAAGTCCTATAGAAAACAAACCGGTATTTTCTGTGGGCTCGACAAGGGTTAAAGAGATGGCCCAGGAGGAAGAGGAGCCTTGGGTTTCTTTCCTGTGGACTTGAGATGCACGCTGGAGTGTTGGGAGGGACGAGGCGGGGACCTCGATGGCCCAGGAGCAGAATGGAGAGGCTGGGACTGAAGCTGGGGCTTGGGGCTGCTCAGAAGGGCAAGGCTGGGAGAGTCAGAACCGGCTGCCCCCTCAGGCCTCACCAGACAGACATTCTGAGGTGAGACTCCCTGCTCCAGAGCTGGGACAGGGAGATGAATCCACACAGACAGCGCCCTCTTGTCCAGGGCTGGCCAGCACTGCCCTCTGTGCACTTGAACTCCTCTGGGAGAAAATTATTTAAGTATACTATGTTGGTGGTATGCCGAGTGTCATGTATTATTTTGTTACCATTGTTATTGATTGTCATTATGTATTATATATTTTTTGTTACCATTGTTGTTCTTGTTATTTATTATTATGATTCATTTTCTCCACTGGAGAATCTTAGCAGGAGTTGCTGCCTGACTGTCCTCCCCTCCACCAGACTCTACCTCTGAATGTGCTGGGAGCCACTTAGGGGCTGTCAGGAATGCATCACTGTTTAAATATTTATTTATTGTTGACCAAGGGAACTGGATTCCTTGATGTGAGTGATGTATGCAGTCTCGGTCAGCATGCCGTATTCTTATAAAATAAAAATAAAACTCAAATGCAATGTCTTGTCTCCAAGGACTGTGTGGATGGTCACATGGGCTGGGGAGGTGTAGTTGGGGCGTGGGGCAGGTGGACAAGGTCCCACCACACACGTGACACCTGTCCATCCGTAACTGGAAGAGTGGGGGTGGATAGACGGGTGCTCAAGGTGGCCACCGGGGTGGGTCACTTGTGTTAGCTGATAACAGCTCAACTTGTGCTGGGCTGTCTGTGGACTGGATCAGCTTTGCGCTGTCATTCAGTTCTTTATCCTTTGTCCGTCTCACCAGCACTCAGCACAAGCCATTCTGTACCTTGTGGTCAGAGTTTGAGTACTTATCACAGAAACCCATAGAATCACACACTAAACCCAGACCTAGAGTGATTCTCTGGGTAACACCAGGAGGGATTCAGACCTTCAGGGCCTGGGAAGGAAGGTGGGAGCTCTAGGCAGTTGGTGTGCTTGAGATGGGCAGAGTGCTATGACTGAGCAGAGAAGAAAGACAGGGTACCAGGCTACTCTCTTTAGTTTTCTTTCTATCTTTTTGCCTTTTAATATGCACTTATTGAGCACCTCCTGTGTACCTAACTGGTAGAGAACCAGAAACAGTCAACATACCATCAGCAGCAAGTTGCCTCATTTAATGGGAGAAGGGGGCTTGGAATAAGCTTAGACGAGGGCACCCTGTGTGTCTTCTGAAGTGATACGATTGCCAGTAGGAAAAGGATGGTGTAACCCATGAGTGAAAGAAATAAACAGGGCTGATGGAGAGCCGGGAAGGACCTGTGCTTGTGTCTCTGTCCAGCAAGACCATTCTCCAGGCTCAGCCCCAGGGAATGGCCCCATTCTGCTAGCCTACCTTTCCCTAGTGGGTCTTGGGGTCAGTGTTGTGTCCTGAAGGTGGCAGGTGGACACTGGAGATAAAGATCAGCTCTTCACTGATCCTCACAGCTCCTGAGTGTCATACTCCGAACAACCCCGTGCCACTCGGTCCTCAGAGAGGCTGAGCGGCTGACAGACGATCACACAGCCAGATCGTGACCTCTGATATCTTTACACTCACAGGCTCTGCCTCTGCCCGTTCAGCACAGGCTTAACAGACAGTCTGGGTCCCCAGCAAACTCCCAAAGACCCCTCAGGCCGGCTGTTCTGCTCCTCTCTCACTTGCCCTTCAAAACAAATCTTTAGCATTTCCCAGACTCACCTCGCGTTTGCAACCTGGACCAGTCCCTGCTGTGTCTCCCCACTCTTATGCCTCCCGACCACCTTTTTCGTAGCCTAAGCAGGCACCTTTCAAAGCCATCTTTCAAGGGCCTTTCTGGGGAGGCTTCAGTGGCCCTTTGAGTCCAATTATGGAGCCACCCCTTTGAGTCCCACTGCTGCCGACGCTCGCCCAAAGAGTGCTGCGACCCTTCAGGGCCTGCAACGATCACTGTCCAGCTTTACCAGACTGCAGCTTTCTGGGGTTAGGCCTGACTGCTTTTCCAGTTTTCCATTCCCAGGGTCTGGCACATAATGAGTGCTTACCGAACAGCTCTCTAGTTAAGAGTTAGTTTAAAATCCATGAAGGGATGCCAGGTAAGCACGAGGTCCTGTGTTCGATTTCCAGTACAAAAAAAAAATCCATGAAGAGAAAAGTTAGATTATTATTCTCAGTCTCCTCCCAGACTTCTCTTCCTGGACATCCCACAGACCCTCAATAAGTAACACATTCAAAAACAAGGTCATCCCCCTCCTCCTCGATATCCTCAGCCTTCTGAGTCCCTGACTCTCATGCTCAGAGGCACTGGACCCAGATTAGGCTTCTCTGCCTCTGCTCCCTGTCACACGGATCACCCTCAAGCCCAAATAATTTGGGTCCAACTTCCCCTCCCCTTAGACGTCTGTAGACAAATCTCTCCTCTCCAACCTGGGCCGGAGCGACACCTGACCTGCTGTCCTTACCCCCGGCCACTGCCTGCTCCAGCTCCTTTCCGCCTCGCTGCACCAGTCTCCCAAGTAAAGTGCAGATCTGAGCACACTGGGGGTCGCTTTTGACCTGAAGATGAGGTTCAGCTGTCACCCTGCTGCAAAGCTCTCTCTGAGCTGAGCCGAGTCTCCCTCCAGACTTATCTCCGGCACAGAGGGCCTTTGCTCACAGACTCAGTCCTCCCGATTATTTGCATCTGTGCACATGCTCTTCCCTCTGCTTGCAATGCCCTCTTTTTCTTCATCTTTTTTTTAAAAATCGAGAGTTGAGAGGTAAGGAGAATGCCAAAGTTAAAAACCGAGCAATAAATATCCCCTTCTTGGTGGAAGCCTTCCCCATAATTAATCACTCTCACTTCTGTGATTTTAAGACACACGTTCTTATCTTGACTGTAGCCTGGAGGACGTGACTGCGCTCTTCGAGGTCATGGCCCATACTTCACCCTAGTAAGGTGGGGTGCAGTAGAGCACAGAAAGGTAGCTCAAAGCCCTGGCTGGGAGTCAAGGTACTGGGGTTGGAGTCTTGGCCCTTTCACCTTGGGAAGTTACTTAAGCCCAAATTTCAGTACCCCATCTATAAAGCAAGTATAAGAGTGCATCCTGTACATGTCCCACAGATACACTATTAGCTTTTACTTTTGCCTGGTTCCCAGTCCTTAGCACAGGAAAATTAGTGAAGCACAATTTATTGACTTTTTGTATGAAATAGCAGAACCAAGATTTGAACCCAGGATTCTAACTCAACTTTTCTTTCTAGTGTACCAGTCTCAGTGCAATATTGTACAGTATGTAATGCTCACAGTGCCCCAGAATCTTAGATGAGGAAGTGTAATGTTGGAGGTATTAGTAAGCCAGTGTACTACAGGGAACACCAGAGTCACTCAAAGCCAGTCAGTTTGTGTTGTTTGGAAACAGTTGCTTCCCAGACTGCAGAAGACCAATTCTCCTGTCACCGTCTGCTGCCTCCCTGTGGTCATGCTAGACAATGCACACTTTTGGGGTAATGAATTACTTGATTTTCATTTTTAAAGGTTAGCTTCTTTCTTCGGGATTACATCTAATACCTGTAATTTGTTTCAGGGTAGCCTTGATCATTAATTCATTTTAATAAACATATAAATTTTAGTGAAATTAGAATTATTAACATAGCTGGTAATACAGCACAGCGGGTATAGGAGTTAAACCAAGATTTCTTTAATCCACAGGGCTGAAATTAACTTTAAAATTAAAGCTCTTAGGAAAGGGAAAAGGTGTTCAGGGTCTATTAAGTGCTAATCCCAAGATAGTTCACTGTCACTGAGTGCTTTAAGTTGGCCCAGTAATTCAAATTGCTTTAAGGAAGAAAAGCAAGATTGGAAATTAAATAACTGAGGTATGATCCTAAGGGTAGGACACATAAGGCAGTTAGGTACTAGAAAACGAAATTTGAGCCCCCATCATTTAAAAAAGCTATCTCTAGACTTACAGTGTTGGTGATTTCCAAATTGCGATTACTAACCTATATGATGATTTAATTTAAACTTAAACGAAAACGTGTGGATTAATCTTTCGTTTGTAAAGAGTTCCCACTTCAGGGATAGCTCTCTGCTGAAGTATAATCATCTTCGCTAAGTCCATCTTGCCTGTTCCAAGGGGCAGCTTCGCAGACAACACGGACAGTGATTTAGATAGCAAACTCAGATTTCCATGACTGAATCCAGCCCATGTCTGCTGCTTATTAGCTGAATGATTTGCAGTGCATTACTCAAATTCCTAGAACCTCATTCTTTACTGTAGAATGTTAACAGCAATCATATTAGCTTCAAAGAGTTTTTGTGATGATAGAATGAAAAAATTTATGAAAAGTATTTATCACGGGGTTCACACCATCCCGCACCATTCTCACATTGCTGATGTGAGGACATTAGTATTCTATTTGATTCATCTGACCCCATTGTTTTATCACCAAGATTCAAAGAGAAAGATGTTGGTAAGCTAAATGCAGTTCATTCTTAAGCTCAGAGCCAATCTCCACAGTCTAGAGGGTTACTTTGGTCAAAGGAAAGAAAGACTGAGGGCATTGCTCAGTTCTAACATCTTGAATGTGGGGAGGGGAAGCCCCATGCCCTTGTGTTTCTTCTTGGGCTTGGTTTCTGTCTAGCCAGGTTCTCCATTCACTCCTGGGCCTGCTCTCTGCATTTGGTGATTCCTGCTTCACAGTCTGGACCTCTGAACCCAGCCCAGTGACTAGGGCTGTTTGAGGACAGACCAACCTCTCTTCTTGCCAGGACAGTGGTCATACTCTGCTGTCTCTCCGTTCCCTCGGCCTTGATTATCCCGACTCCAGGATACTCCTGGCTTCTACCTCATGCCTCCCACCAGACTGCCCTTCCTCAGTGTCCACACAAACCCAGCACCCATCTTTCTCCCCCAGAGGGCTAGGTGGTGCCAAGTACCACTCTGATCTTGCTTGCTTATGTGATATAACAATGGTAACTGGCCACAGCAAACCAGGTGTTGAACTAATAAACCATGTTTTCTTTTTCAAGGGGGTGAGTTTCGGCCATCTCTACTCTGACCTTGACTTAGAGTTAAGTTTTCTATTGAATTGTGATAGTTATCCTCTTCTATTACTCTATTATTCGCGCCTTTCTTATTCTTGTGTTAATAGATCAGGCTTTTATTATATTTGCGCTTCTTCCTGTGAGTCACCTCAAATCCTGTGACAGTAGTGGTATGAACTTAAATAAAAAACACTCAGCAGATTAGTTTAGTACAGTTCTGGGTGTGTCTGAATGATTGACTTATTAGGAGGAAAGACACTGGGTGTGGGTGGCACCAACAAATAGGCTTGTAATCTGGATGAAATAAATAAGGAAAGAAGGAAATCTTACTTTCCCTTCCTCAGAGGAGCTGCAATCTTCGCCATTGCCTCTGGATGTCTGTCTCCAGGCTTTCAGCGTGAACTCTTCAGACTTCCGGTGCAGACCCTTTGACCTCCTGATACAGACTCACATCAAACTCTGCTCCAGACCTTCAACTTTTGACTGGACCCTCCAGAGTGCAGACAGCCCTATTGCATTCTTCCATCCCTGAATGCGTGCTGGTGGCCGCGGTAAGCCTGCCTTGTGAGTTCTTTATACTATATATCCTAAACCTGTTCCTCTAGTGAATCCTAAATGATACAAATCCTTTCAAAAGTTTCAGAAAAATAAAAGAAATTTTTTTGGAAGACCTTGCTGATTTATTTATTTATTTATTTATTTTTTGTGGTGCCAGGGATTGAACTCGTGACCTCATGCTTGCCAGGCAGGCACTCAAGTCACTGAACTAAATCCCCAGCCTGGTTTACATCTTAAGAGTCAGTCAGAAACATCTCCATGAGGTCCAGTGTCGGGGTCACTTAAAACTCTCCTCTGGAAGGAAGTGTCAGGGAGGGAAACTGTATTTAATTTTCCAAAACACTCCATTCAGATCAGTTGGATTTTTATTCCAGTGGAGCTTATTCTCCATTATATAAAACCAATATCTGCTTTGGAACTAGGGCTGAACTCTAAATATGAGAAGAGAGAAAACAAATAAACAAAAATGAGAAAAATGCCCGGGCAGCTGGCAGCTAACAACCAGCTGTATGCAGCGCTTCCACCGAACATAAACATCCATTAGATGAGGTCACCCCATGTCTGTGTGGAACAAGACAAAAATGAGCCACCTCTTAACGAGGACTGCATATGAGACAGTCAGGATGCGCTGCCACCACAAGAGCAGCTGGGTGTCCTCCTTCACCTGCTAATGTGCGTGGCCCCTGCTTGTGCGTCAGTGACGCCGCCAGCTTCACTTGGTACTTTCTGATCCCTAGATATTCACAATCAGGGCATCAATTGTTTACTTGCTCCTGTTTCCCCATGGCACCCAACTGGGAATAAATCCCTAGTTCCTTGAGCCCCAAATCACCTGACACAGCCCAAACCCTGTACAAGTCTGTGATGAGCCCTGATTTCCTCTTCCTGAGATGCTCTGCAGATCCTGGGGTGAGCGCCACCTGGTGGCAGCTGGTTATTATAACCGACTGTGCTCCTCATGGGGCTTCCAAGCATGTTTCTATGCTCCAGGAGTCTTGGCCAATTCCCCTGTTTGAGTCAAAGTAACAGTCACTGTTACCACTAGCTACTGCCTTGGTCTTGAATCACTGCTGGCTCTCAGTTTTGTTTTGTTTTGTTTTGTTTTTGAGACAGGGTCTTACTATGTAGCCCAGGCTGGCCTCGACCTGGTGGCAATCCTCCTGTCTCAGCCTCCGGAATGCTGGGATTATAGGTGTGCACCGCTACACCCAGTCTCTCAGTTGGATTACTGCAATACTCTCTATGAAAGGAAAATCTTTAAACACATTCAAATTAGCAGGGTTTAATTGATCCAAGAATGATTTGTGAGTTGGGTAGCCCTCAAAACCAGAATAGCTTTAGACAACCCCAGCTTGTGAGCTGGTCAGGCAGCATTTACAGACAGAGAGGTACAGAGACATCTTGCCTCGTTACAGCTCGGCCTCTGCCTGACTGGAATATGGTCTAGGCTGTGGGTCACCTGCCATTGGCTGAAGACTTGCCTCTGATGGGCTGAGCCTCAGCTATCTTATAGAAGTAAGCTTGTAAGTTAGGCTTGCAGTTAGTTTCTATGTCCTAAATTAGGCTTCTATGTCCTAAGTTAGTTTATTATGTAAGGACTCAAGTATGGAGGTATTCTGAGCACAAGTTTAGTGTAACTCCTAACTGACTTTCTGTTTTCTACCTTTGCCTCCAGTGTCCAGTACTGAAAAATGAATCTTTAAATATATAACTCAGATTATGTTATTCCTCTTCTACATCTCTCCAATGGCTGTCATCTTACTCAGTGTTGAAGCTGAAGTGCTTACAGTGGTCCTGAGAGCCCTTACCTCTACTTATCATTTCCGCTCAACTCACTCTGCATCAGCCTCACTGGCCTCCATCTGCTCCTTGATCACACCATGCATGCTCCTGCCTCAGGGCCTTTGCACTTGTGGTTTCACTTCGATTTCTGTGCTCTCGCCCCTGAAATTTGCCCTGCATGCTTCCATGTTTTTGAGTTTTTGCTTAAATGTCACCTATAGAAGGAGGCCCTACCCAACTATCCTGTGTTGGAAAATTACAGTTCTTATCCTGGCACTTTCAATCCCTCTTATTCTACTTATTCTCTGTAGATTTTTCACCATAAAATGGATTTACTTATTTTGTTCATTGGCTCCATTGAGAATGTGCTGTTCTGTGTTATTCAGTGATGTTCAAAACCCAAGAACAGAGCAAGTTACTTAATCACTTTCTGTCTCAGTTTCCTCATCTGCAAAATTAGGCTAAAAATAGTAGCTCCCTCAAGAGGTTTTAGATCATGTATGTGAGCTGTTACAGATAAAGTGATCAGAACACTTTCTGGAGCACACTAAGGAGCTATGCAAATGTCATCTGTGATTAACATCACACCGCCATCATCATTCTTACTGCTGTTATTTTCTCAGGTAGCAAAGCAACAGGGAGGGAGGCATAGATGCAGGAAGCCCTACCATATGTTGGGGAAACTGACAGCAGTCAGCAGGCTCCCAGGAGCAAGGACAGTCAGGGATTAGATCTGTGGTGTCTCAACCTGAAATTCTACTAGGTGTTGAGTTATGTTCAACTACGAATGATCTATTTCATCCTACTGATGAAGAGGTCCATGAGTCTGTGTGCAAATCAGTCTAGGGCAAATCACCACAGCCTGTGTTCATAATAACTACTGGCAAGGCGGCACTTGATAAAAGACTAACTGAGTGCATAATGGGTTAAGTTTATTTACC
The DNA here is from genome assembly GCA_004365215.1 of Cuniculus paca. Classification (NCBI taxonomy): domain Eukaryota; kingdom Metazoa; phylum Chordata; class Mammalia; order Rodentia; family Cuniculidae; genus Cuniculus; species Cuniculus paca. The sequence goes on from RJWT010018613.1 coordinate 17,926, forward strand.
CTTCTTTTCCTCCAAGTAGACATTTTCAGTAACATGGGAAAGATACAAGCATGTGGGATGGAGCCAAATGCTGCAAGCTAACGGTGGAGAGGCTGCAGGATGTGTGGCATTACTCGCCTCCTCAGAGTGAGAAAGTGCTTTTCTTATGCCTGCCGCTGCGAGTGGCTGTGTGCCGCTCAGGCTCTGCTCTTTCCTCTTCACTCCTTTTTGGCCCCGCCCTGCGGGCTCAGAGACACGCCAGGAGGAAGTGTTGACCCTGCTGGAACTGTCTTCAAGCTTAGTGGCTGCCCCAGTCGGCAGAGCCTGCGTCTGGAAGGTAAGTAAGCCGGACGGAAGGAAGAGAGCTGGGCATGCTCCAGCAATCCTTTTCGGAAGAGCCCTGGGGCTCTGGGACTGGAGATGACTGGGACTGGAGGACACAGGGAGAGGAGGAAAAGCTCAGAACCTGCTGGCTGTCTCACAGGAGCCTGGTGGTCCTGGGCCCTCTCCTCCAAGTTTCTGTGGAAACCCACACGTTGTTTCTTTAAACCCAGTTTCTCAGGGCTCTGATTGCGTACAGAAAACGAAAGTGAAAGCAGGGTTTATTTGCGTCAGGGTTTTATTCTCCGTGGCCTGGTGTGCTGCACAGGCCCCCCCTGCCTCGCTTTCCTTCTCATGGAAGGACGCCCCGTGGTTGACACTGCCAGCCTCCTGTCTGTTTGTAATCGGGACCGCCAATCCAAACACTGCGTTGCATTCAAAGATATCACGGCCCACTGACCATGCTTATGTTGCTCAATTGATTAGTCCTCAGGGTGTTTTTGTGAATTTCTCAGCAGATGCAGTTATTTTTGGGGAGGAAGGGGAGGGGG